>PVIA01000588.1:222500-406142 GCA_004024845.1 Tonatia bakeri | reverse complement strand
TTTCACCTTTAACAGGAACGTAAACAACAAAACAAAGAAACAAGCAAAATATAGTCAAATACACTGCATTAGAGGTCAGGCAGAAAGTGACCAGAGGAGAGAGAAGAGGGAATTTCAGGGGAAAAGGGGAAGGGTTTACAGGAACAAAGTTAAAAGACACATGGATAAAAACTAGGGGGAGGGTGGTAATGGGAGGGAAGTTGGGAGAGGGGTGGGTGGGCTTGATTGGGAGTAAAGGGGAGAAAACTGTACTTGAACAATCATTAAAATAAAATTGGAAGAAAAAAAAGAGTAATTCTTTTTAGTTGTCTTCAAAAATAATAGCTACAAGAAGATTTGTGTTGGATCCTCGAAGGAAGGGTGAGGGTGAGGAATGGACTGATGGAGAGATGCTCGGGGAATTCCAGTCAGCACCATCTGTGTGCACAAAGGCACGGTGGCTGGGGAACTGTTAGCAGCGTTGTGGGGCTGGGTGTAGAGTGAGGTTTGAGGGGCAATGGGATGTAAAGCTGGAAAAGCAGCGAGAGACAAGGTCAGGGAGGTCCCTAAATACCAAAGAGTCTGTTACTCTCAGTGGAGAGGCCTTGAAGGCGTAAGGAGTGGAGTGAAGCATGAATGGCGTGAACAGGGAATAGATCCTGTCCTTTGATCTTGTGAACATTCTTTCATCACTTGGGTAGGTTTCCGTTAGAATTAAAAGCCATCATATGAAAGCTCAATAATGCAAAAGAAGAGGAAAGGTCAATAGGAGGAAAATTCTGAAAAGTATAAAAACCTTCAAGTGTCAACCCAGAAAATGTAAAACATAACCCCATGTAAAGGCGAAGAGGAAAAAAAATGAAGGAGACATCAAAAGAAAAAAAAGAAAAACCATTAACTAAAAATGACTATGGGTATACATATTATTTGTGGGGAGGGAATGGGCAAGATCATTTTAATATAATAAAGGGGAAGAAGAGGGAATAATAAGTTTTGTCTTCATAAATAAGAAACTAGATATTATTGTAAACAAGACTGCCATTCAAACACCATTTCTAACTCGAATTTGAATTCTCCTTCCCTTCGTGTTGCCAAAATGGGGAGAAACATCACACTTACTCTGCATAATCATGACGACTCTATCCATCGTCACCCAATGGAGTGGCATCATTTGAATCACTATTTAGCTCTTACTCTTCGATAAATTAGCAAATGAATTGTTCTCTTTCCTTAGGGAAAAGAGAACAGTGTTCTCCTTTCACTATCCCTTCTACCCCATAGCCCTCATGTTCTTCCTTCCCTCCTGACTGAACTTAGATTGTACTACCCATCTTTGCAATAACTCCCTGGCATACAATCTCAGCTCTCTTGCTCTTTTCTCTATTCTTCCCATTTGCACAGAAAAACCAAATCCCCGTTGTATGCAGCCCCGCGTCAGCACCAACACAACCGAACGTAGTTATGCCATCATGTGAATAGCCTCATTTAAAATCCCTGTTATTGTTGCCTAACATTTCTACTGCATTTCCCTACACCATTCAGTACCCCATTTTTCTAGATCAAAGGTTAATGAACTATGGCCTGTGGACCAAATCAGGCCCACCTCCTGCTTTTGTAAATAAAGTTTCACTGAAACACAGTCACACCTATCAGTTTGTGTGTCATCTGTGTGGCTGCTTCCTTGCCGCAACGGCAGAGCTCATAGTTGCAACAGAGAGAGAGAGAGAATGGTCTGCAAAGGACAGAATATTTGCCCTTTAAAGAAAATTTTCAGACTTGTCCTAAAAGACTATTTCACATCTTCTTTCTTCTCAACGCTCTAACATCTGCTTTCGGATTTACTTTTAGCTTATAACCTTGTTCTCTATTTCACGAAGAAAATAGAAACATTTAGAAAAGAACTCCCACAGGCTCCCCGAATGGTACATACCAAATTACCTTCATCAGCAAACCTATATGCAATCTGCCTTTCTTTTTTGTTTCCTTTTGTTACCAAGGGCAGATAAACTGTCCGCGCTGATGTCTAAAGCCAAGACCTCTATTTGTCTACTAGGTCTCATTCCCTCTCAACTACTCCAGGATATTTTTTCCAGGAATTTTATCACATCTTACATCATTATTTTCCCCCCTCTATATCAGATCTCTCTCATCAGCAGAGAAACATGCTGTTACATTTCCACCTTAAAAAAAATTCTTGAATCAATATCCTCTTCTTCCTAGCTAACCCATTTCTCTGTTTCTTTTTACATAAATAATCCTTGGGAAGTTGTTTTTACTCAAAGTTTCCATTTTGTCCCCTTCCCCTTTCACTTAAACCCTTTCTAATTACATTTTAGTTTCATCGTTCCACTGAAACTACTGTTGTGAACCTGAACGTCTGTGCTGCTAAACCGGATGTCACTTCTCGGTGCTCAGCTCACGTGATCTATGATGCGACACAGTCGACGGCTCTGTCCTTCACACGTGTCCTTCGGGGAGACCACACTCTCCGGATGTGCCTTCTACTCGATTGACCATTCCTTGGTCTGAAAACTTGCTGGTTGTTGGTCATCTCCTCAGCCTGTAGACATTGGCATGTCCTGAGAACTTGCCTTCTTTTCGCCTTTATCCATACTCACTCCCTTGGTGATCTTCCAGCCACACGGCATGACAGATCCACTTGGTATCACATGGGCTCTCCTGCTTCACATGCCCCCAAACACACCCCTGGCTTTCCCCACCAAACACTCCTTTCCACCAAAGTCAATGTCAACTCTATCCTTCCACTGGCTCTGGACACAAAACCTCCCAGGCATCCTTGACTCCTTTCTTTCTCTTACATTATGCTGGATAAACTACATCATTTATTCCTCTTGGAATAAAAGATATTCTTGTAGACTTTTTCTTTATCTACATGCAAACACATAAAAGTGGATTATGACATATAGACTCTTCTAATGACTCTTTTTACCTGTAAGTATGTGATAAACTATTTTCATTTCAAAAATACAGATCTTAATGAATAGTTTTTAATAGTGTTACGCTATTTTGGGGGCATGGATAAACTAAAACTTACTCGACAATCCCTAATCATCCAACAGAAGTTTGGTTCCAATTAGTTGCTATGATAAAAAATACTGAAATGAATATCTTTAAACATAAATTTCCAGAAGTGGGGACTGCTGAAATAGGGACCATCATGTTTCTTTAAAATCTATCTTTTATGTAATTGACATTTAAATATATAATATAAATATATTTTTCCAGATTCCAAGATGATAGCAATGCACTACTATTTATTGATGCAAATTATATAATGCATAAATTACTGATAATTCAGTAATTCTCTTTTACTAATTACATCTGAATTGTAGCTGTGAATCCAATGTACACAGAAGACATCACATAGTCAATTTATAGAGAACGTGCCTTGTGGCTTTGGATTGAGGACTCAAGGCCCCTTAGCCATAGCTCCACGGCTCTCCCAGAGTTCACGGACTGACAACCACAGCTTTGGCTGATGATGGCTTTAGAGAAGCAATTCACTTCGCATATGATCACAAATGGAACCGATTTCCTCTTTCATTGTAGTTGCTTACCTCATGATATAACAAAGTGTTACAGTAGTAATATTAATTCTGGCACTAAGCAGGCAAATAAAAAGCTCTCATTAAAGCAGAGTAATTATAGATACGTAGTCAGAATAAAGTGGCGTTTTAACTGTGGGCTATTTAAATTAACATCCTAGATTGAATCTTTTTATGTGCTGTGAGAGCTTCCCTTTGGAATTCATGGCAACCACTTCAGCATTCGTCAGGCACTTGGAGAAATGCTGAAGGAAGAACTAAGTCTGTTAATTGCCATGGCGGCAGATGCCCGTTGCTGCATCTCGGTCGAAGGCGTTTCTTGGACAGCTGCAATTTTGAACTGAGCCACTAGATGGTGTACTCTGTTCTTTGCTTGCCCCCCAGAAAAAAGCATCAAGAACTAGGCTAAGATATGGGGCCCTTAGGAAAGACAACAAAAACAAAAAGGAAAACTGCAACAGTAAGACAAGAATTAGGGGGGTTTCTTTAAAACTCTGGTGTTCACGTTTTGATGCAGATCCTGCTGAGGTGGAGAATAAAACCAGCGTTACTTTCTTTACTCCATTCCTCCTAAGTGATTCCAAATATTTGAGCTGTACCAAAACCTCTCTGTTCTCTAGCTATTCATGGAAACCTACTTTTGAATTTTATACTTCAGTGCTGCAGGCAAATAAATGTTCAATAGTTTATTTCCTCTTTTAGAAACTCAGATGGACAAATACTTAGCAGCAATATCCTAGGAGCTAATATTGTTAAAGAGAGATTTTTAAAGTAAGCCAGATTTTCCAATAACTTGAATACCCACAGAGAAGCCCTGTGACAGAGATGTAATGAGTGGGAGTTTACTGCTTCTCTTTGTCTATAAGCAACTTTGATCCTGTATCAATGTAAACTTGTATTTCTATATATCGTGTATACGCAGTTGGAAAAATGAGTTGGTTTTCTTTACTTTTTAGAGAATACTTCCACAAAAAATTATTCCAGACATTTTTTAAATGGAAAATTTCTCTAAGTTAAAAAGTAAACATTTCAGAAAAGTTGAAAAAAATAAACTTCTTTTCCTTTCCCTAAAGCTCTCTCTTGCCCTAGCTGGTGTGGCTCAGTGGATTGAGCGCGGGCTGCGAACCAGGCATCGCAGGTTCGATTCCCAGTCAGGGCACATGCCTAGGTTGCAGGCCATGTCCCCCAGCAACCGCACATTGATGTTTCTCTCTCTCTCTCCCTCTCCTCTCTAAAAATAAATAAATAAAATCTTAAAAAAAAAAAAAGCTCTCTCTTAGATTTTTACAAATACATGGGCATTTAACTATGGACGATGTTTTCTTTAGTAGATTCAATGCATTTTTTTTACATTTTGTTGAATTCGCTTTTAAAACAGTGAATTACCTTCATTGAACAGGCAAACAATTAAGTGAAGAAGTTGAGAGAATAAAAAATGTCCTCTTTCTTACTTTAAAGGACTCTCGCAGCTTTTTCCGAATGACACATGTATTTAAACTATGGATGATTCTTTTTTGATTAGGTCATTTCAACACTATCTTTTACTCTTTCTTGTCATTTTAGCCTGGTCCTCTATGAATTATAATACATCATCTCAAGTAGCAGTTTAACTTTCGGAATTCTTAATAGTCAAAGATGACTGTGGCAAAGTATGATCACCCTTTGTGGGGAAGGTAGTATTTGAACCAGTCAGGGCCTTCGAGCTGACAAGAGCTGCCTGAAATTCATGTCCACTATGCAACATGAGATGAAAAAATGTCCATAGGTGAATCTCCAGTTGCAAAATGTAAAAAGTCAGTGAAATCACTAAAAGGCCTTAATGGTACTTCTGAAACAGACACTAATTTTATGTTCTCATTTTTTGAATTACATTCATATGACATTTAGAAGCAATTTTAATGGAAATTTTTTATTAACTGAGAAATAAGATTTCTTGGACTATAATGATAAATTATATTTTAAAAGTACAGTCAACTCATGATTACTCAATGACCAGTGGCCTGGTTTGTATATTATTCTGGTATTATTATTTCTTTTGTTACCTCCTTCCACACTGTCCTTTGGTCATTTAAATCTTCAGACAGTGAATACAGCCAAAAAGCGGTAATAAATGCAAGTAAATTGAGCATGTATCCAGTATGAAAAAACTTTTTTTTTCTTGGCATGTGGTGAGAGAACGAAGTGATAAGGTTAAAATTTTGTAAATTGTGAAGTTTTTAGTATCCTTGGGTTTTAATAATCGATTTGACTCCTTTACTTCATATAATTAATATTTAGAAATTGGCTATTTTTATCATATGTATCTAGCTTATACTTTCAATTTCTTTTCAAGTATTAGTTTTGAAGATAAAAATCTTTTATATTATGACTTCTGAAAGCTTGAGGTTTAATTTCTTATTATTTACATAGTCTTTTTTCCCTTTTATTTATTTATTTATTTTTATTTTAATCATTGTTCAAGTACAGTTTTCTCCCCTTTACTCCCAATCCAGCCTGTCCACCCCTTCCTCCCAACTTCCCTCCCATTACCACCCTCCCCCTAGTTTTTGACCATGTGTCTTTTAACTTTGTTCCTGTAAACCCTTCCCCTTTTCCCCTGAAACTCCCTCTTTTCTCTCCTCTGGTCACTTTCTGCCTGTCCTCTATTTCAGTGTCTTTGACTATTTTTTCCTTGTTTCTTTGTTTTGTTGTTTAAGTTCCTGTTAAAGGTGAGATCCTATGGTATTTATCTTTCACTGCTTGGCTTATTTTATTTACATATTCTTATTCATCCTGATATCTTCATCTGCCAGTCTGGTTTGGGCCTATAAGAGCAAAAGGCCAATTCAGATTGAGGTCCGAAGGTCCTCTCTCCAAACTGGGCTGCTCAGCAATGATCAAGGTGTTGGACCAATACTCCAAAACCTCTCATGTGGGTCACAGTAAATGAAGTGAATGGACTGGATATTTTTTATCCTATTTGGCCCACATTTAGTACATGAAAAAGTGCTTTCAGTTCCTGTCGTTGTAGTAAAGGCAGTCTTAAAGAAAGATTTGTTGTAACTGCAGTTCGATGGTAGATTTAAGTAAATAAATTGAACTGGGTGAAAAAAAACATGTGGAAGTGAAAATGAAAAGGGGAAAAATTCCTCATGGTTGCCTGAAATTTAGGCCATATAATTCACTTTTCCTCATGGGGGCCAGATGATGGATTGCAGAATTAGTCTGTGATTCAGATAAAACACTTCAGACAAAACAAAGGGCAACTACAAGATGCCCGGCTGTTCTTTATCTATTCTTGAAATGGTATTCATTCATTCCTTCATTTATGTATGGAGCAAATACTTGCTTATGGAAGCCTGCTTGATTCCAGACAGGGACACACATAATCTCATTGTCTCAGAGTTGAATCATTTGTTCTTTCTCTCCATCTCTTCTCCTTTTCAGATGTCAATGACGCTGTTTGCTTACATGCTGACTTCAGAATTTGTATTTCTAGCTTTTTCTCCTCTGTCATGTAGACCAATAGTCCTCCCAGTCTATAATTCTTCATTCCTTCACTGATGCATTCAACAAATATTCATTGAACACCTGCAATATGCCAGGTGCAAGGCTGGGTATGATGCATACAGACACCACAGCTCAACGTGTTTAAGACTAAACTTACTTCATTCTCTCCTAAAGTTGGATCTTCTTGCTTTTCTCTTTTGAGCAAAGGCATCAGCTCAAATTGGCCAACAACCTGGACTGTACCTTACCTCCTACTGCCCAGAATTACCAAACGATGTTTAATTCTATCTATGAGACGTGTTTTAATTTTGCCATGCTTTCGTTGTTTTCATAGCCATGGCTGTAAATCAGCTCCTTATTATCCCTTGCCTGGGTTATGTAAGAAATAGTTACCCTGTTTCCAATCTCTCCTTTCCAATTCATCTGAAATTAACTTTTAAACCGCAGATTTAATTATGTTATTTCCCTGCTCAAAGATTTTTGGTGACTCCCCAGTGACTACAGCATAAGATTTAAATTGTTTTCACTTGACCCTTTGTACCTGATCTCAACCCACTTTTCAGCAGTTCCCAACTTTTTTCAATTTTCTCATTATATTTGTTTGTCACTTTCCAGGTCACAGGTGACTTTCCCATTCACCTTCTATGAGGCAGGTGGGGATTATTCCCCAGAATTTAAAACTAAAAAAGGCCAAAAGGCTCTGAACGTGTCCATGGTTTGCTGAGAGTCTTACGATTAGCGAGAGAGCCCAGACACGAAACATCAGGGGCACTAGCACCGAAAGACAAATTAGACTGAGGGCAGCATTTTTACTGAATAAAATGAATTTGGAAGGCATATTTCTATCAGCATTCGGAGTCTTAAATTTTATCTAAGAGCTTCTTTCACACAGAAAAGCAATTCTTTAAATTTTTTAAAATTTATTGACTTTCGAGAGTGAGAAGAAAGGAGAGAGAGAGAGAGTTATTCATTGGTTGTTCCACTCATTGGTTGATTCTTATACGTGCCCTGACCAGGGATCGAACCCCCAAATTTGGCATGTCTGTATGACACTCTAACCAACTGAGTCACCAGGCAGGGCAAAAAGGCAATTCTTAAATTCTATACATCTTTGGATTATTATACTAATCAGAGTTTAAAAATAAACTCAGTATTTTACAGTCACTATGACAAGCTCTACCCTGTTTTTAATCTTTGTGTATCTTTACAGTGACATAGATATATTCACAATATTGGTAGTGTAGCTTTCATGAACACTTTGTAAAAATAGAGCCTCCTAGTGTCATCAAAATTTATAATTTACTGTGCTACAATTTGATAGAAACACACTATTTCAACAGATATTTAGCTGGTATCTGTTTTGTACAATTCTACTAGGTACTTAATAAACGTCCATCGGAAACAGTACATTTTCAAAGCTTGCCCACAGTTTTTGAACTTGAACTCTAAATAAGATATGTCCATAGCCCATAAACCCAATATTCGAAGATCAGGACGAGTGGAATAGTTCTCTCATCATTAACAACTTTGGGGACTCGCCATATAACATTTTATATGTACATATCAAACATTTTGATGTAACGCTCATCCAAACTGATTACTGTATAAACAAAGTGTGAAGACAAAGTGACTCTGATGTCTGTCGGTTTGCTGGTTGCCAAGGCTGCTAAAGCTGCTGTTGTTGTTTAAGCGCTACCTGCTCATGTCTTCAATAATCATTACATGTGCTTGGCACAGTGGCTCTGAAGACAAGAAAGGCACAGCATTCTTGCTTCCAGTACAGGAGGGCAGACATTTGAACAACTATAATACAAGATGACAAACTTTCCCGGGCAAGTATGGGGAGGGCACTGTGACCACAAAGAGGAGGCAGCAAGCACTCGCTAGAGGTGGGTCAGGAGCTACCTTGGCACTTGGTCAGAAGGAGGTTCGTGGCCAAGTGGATGCAATGGCATGTGCTGCCTTAGCACCCTGGACCTACTTTTATCTTGGCCTATCACATTAGGCAGAACTGATTCATTTCTGTTTCCTGTGAAAGGCCTTGTGTAGGCCTTAATAATATGGGCCGTGTCTTACTTGTATCTCAATTTCCTAGCACAAAGCTTGAAACTGAGCAAGTGTCACACAAAGAGTGTGGAATTAGGTTGAATGGAAGAGTGCCCCATGCAGAAGAAAGGACATGAGCAATGGCCCAGGTGGCAGAAGGACTGTATTGCGGAGGTCTGCATTTAGTTTGGAAAACCTGGGGGGAAAGGAGTGGGGTGGAAGAAGCAGCATAAAGTGAAGCTGGGGAGGCAAGACTTAGAAGCTGTGCAGAGAAGCTGGATTCCACTTTTTGTGTTTTGGGGATTCATTCATGATTTTTATGCTTGGGATTAACGGTGTGAATGGAGATGAAGAATTGATTGAAATGGATACAGAAGGTGAGAATGACAGCACTGTTGACAGGGTGAAGAAGGGACTAGAGGACAGGGGCAAGTCTGGGATGGCACAGGTTTTCAGGTTGGGGAGATAAAGATGAGCTTTACTGCCATAGGGGATAAAGACAATGGGTTTGATGGCAAGATGACAAATTTAAGGCCAAACAGAGGTGATGAGGAGGCAATTGGAAATGCAGAAGTAGTCAGTTTCAAGAGGGAGCTCTGGGAAGGAGACACAGATTAGGGGTCCACCGCCAACTGTCATGAGCCCACAGTGCAGGCAGGGATAACCTTCTGCCAAAAACTAGCACTTAAAGAGGCATCTGGGAAGGTACATGAGAAAGTACATTTTTGCAAAGCTACATTTTTGTATTGAGAAGATGACTTAGTCGGGTAAATACAACTTTCATTGAGATGAAGGACATGTTCGCAGTGCTAGAAGCACAGAATGGGTTCTCTCCAGATCAGAAACCATTACCACATAAAACCCACTGTGTTCCCTGTGATTTCGTCACCGGGCCCACCAAGCTCCCTCACATATGTTAAGAATACTCTCCTCTTCTTCAAGTTCTTCCTCTTCTCTTGCCTCTGAAGCACAAGTATTTTAAGATTATCCTCTTCATATTGCTTTTATCAAATGAACATATGAGCAAACGGTGAGACAGCATAGCGGCCAGATGAAAAGTGCAGGTGAGAACAAAGTACGTTCTTCAAAGAGAAGGCTCTTTGCTCGCACTCAGGCCAGGCATGTGCTGCGCTCTGAGGCTGCCCATCTCTAAGCTACTAGAACAATTACACCCTCAACTCCATGCCTCTGGACATTGCGATAACATTAGGAGTCACAGGGCAACAAAAGTGGCAAAGTGTCCACTTCAAATTCTGCTGAGAGGGCACCTGGGCATTTTTTAGTAGTTTGTGGAGTGATGCACACCTTGGGCAGCTTCAGGGGGGCAGAGGGGTGTGGCAGGGGTCTGCCAGCCTGCTTCCCTGGCACCACACACCCCAAAAACATGCAGAGATAAGAGGGAAGCTCCTCCTTATGGACACCATTTTTAAGGGGTAAAAGAACAGAAAAAATGACTTTCAAACTACGGTTTTATTGAAGTTAATAATACTCATTAAAAATGATTTGTTATTGATGTCTACATTCATGGAGCATTTGTTCAGGCTTGATTTCTGTGAAATTTACATTTTTACAGAAGTTCACTAGAGGGAAGGGCTCCCCCACCCCAACATTGGCATAATCCTTTTAAATGGATGATTCATCAAACTTATTTTTTACATGACTGGCCTTCCTCAGTGACCAATTTGAAAATCTTTATGTGGCACAAAAATCTTTATATGGTACACTTAATTCCCCCCCCCCACACAACTTTGGGGAAGGCTTCTTAATAGTCTCAAGTACAGTGAACGCACTTGGCCAACTCAC
The DNA here is from genome assembly GCA_004024845.1 of Tonatia bakeri. Classification (NCBI taxonomy): domain Eukaryota; kingdom Metazoa; phylum Chordata; class Mammalia; order Chiroptera; family Phyllostomidae; genus Tonatia; species Tonatia bakeri. The sequence continues at coordinate 395,259 of PVIA01000588.1, read as the reverse complement.
CCATTTAAGCCCACGAATGCCCATCTGACCTTGAGATAAAGATAGTGTGGCTTTCCTCCAGGACCCTCATGGCAATGGTTTCTCCTGCAGCGTTTGGTGACAATCAGGAGGCCTCAGCCCATGCCATTTCTCAGATATTTAATGTCTTTTCTAAAAATCAGAAATAGAGCCTCGATTCTAATGTGATATGAGCAACAATGACCAGAGACAGAGAGAGAGTGGAGAGGAAGAGAGAAAAGGGATCTGGGAAAACGGAGAGGGCAATGCAGCAGCAGAACCCTGCTCCGTAAGTAAGGAACTCACAGCCCAACACGGGGCTACACTATGGAAGATGGTGGTTTCAGTTCTCACCACACACCCCACTTGTGCTTTCTGATAAAGAGGAGTCAGACTACTCATTTTCACTTTGTTGCATTAATGTGTACAAAGCACAGTGCTGTACATGGAGACTTTCTGCAACTGGCAAAGAGAATCATGAGGAAGATGAAAATTAGTTCATCTTTTAAACGTCAAACAAACACTCACAGTCATTCTTACTGGGGGGGGATGGGTCTAGGATGCTACTGAGTACAGGCTTGACTTGTAACTGGTGGACAGGCTCGATGGTAGCATGCCACTGTCCCCTTGATACCTGCCTGCACTCCAATTTTCTCACTTGGTAGTGGGCCAGTTAGACCCAATAGAAAATATAAAACAGCTCAGGTATTAAGGAGCTTTGGTATGTCAAACTAGGTATTGCAGTCCCAAAGATCTGATATTTTGACATTTTTCATCATAGATTTTGTTCTCTAATAAAAGGAAGCTTCATGAATGGTGAATGCTGGGTATCTTCTGATGGTTCCTACATATCCACTCTCTATCCTCAGTGACCCTGTTCGGTTCTTCCGGGTAACAGTGGCACTAGTCACAAGGTCTAGGGGCTCCCTTTCTTCAGCCAGAAGGTCAGGTATTTCCTCCCCTGGCTTCCTTCCTCTGGGTCAGCGTGGGCTGCCCTTCTTGCTTGAATGAAGGTCCTATTAAATGGTTCTCTCAACACAGACTTCTCTGTCTCTGGTTCTGGTCACTTCTCCTCCTCTTGCCTTACAGGCCTAGAGGTGGGAACAGTGCCCACTGTGAGTAGCCCTGGGGAATGAGGAGAGGGATACACTATTCCTTGAGGTGTTCTCAGCCCTTGCCCACACCTCTGTAAGTAGCTTTCTAATTTTTGTTTTAGATTTTACTTACTTACTTTTAGAGAGAGGGGAAAGAAGGAAGTGAGGTTGAGAAACATCGATTGGTTGTCTTTTACATGCCCCCACTGGGGACCTGGCCCACAACCCAGGCATGTGCCTTGACTGGGAATCAAACTGGCAATGTTTCGGCTTAAGGCCAGCACTCAATCTACTGAGCCACACCAGCCAGGGCTGTAAGCAGCTTTCTCATTAAACAGCGTCATCTGTTTCCTGCTGGACTCCTGTGTTGCTCATCAAGTACGCTTCAGCTCTAACCTGGCACCTTGTGAGTTTTAACCCCTGCATTATATGAAAACAAAGAGTGAACTATTTTTTCATTCAAAATGACTCAAGTGATTTAAATCTGATACATACTTTTCTAAATAATCCAGTTGGGGAAAAAATACCACACTAGAAAGAGATCAAATAATGTTAGTTACAGGTCAAAGAACTCCTAATAAGGTTCCATAGAACATGGTTTAATAGAAAGAACACGGAGCTAAATTAGGTCAGAAGCCACCAGTGTGAGTCACAAATTCATCAATTATTGCATGACCTTGACAAGTCACTTAACCGCTCTGAACTTTAGTTTCCTCATACGTCAATGTGATAATAATGCCTGACCTGTGTAACTCACAGGGTTATTATGGGGGACCCAATGAATGATAGACTTGGAAGTTGAAAGGAGTAGATAAGGATGCTTCCCAGCGTGGTTACGAGGATAAAATGAATCTAATAAATAAACATGTAAATTTCCATTATCCCAGAGAGCCCTCAATATATGTCCACCCTTATCCTGAATATTTTAGTGACAGGATAGTGTCAAGTTTGAGACATAGGCTCTGACGCCAATTGCTTGGGTTTGTAATATGGCTCCACCACAAACTAGCTTGGATACACTCCTTGACCTTGCTTTCCTCAACCTCACTTTGTAGGTTAAACACTCTGAGTATTTAATGAGATGAATCATAATAAGGTTCACCATACAGTGTCTTGAACACAGAAGTTCTCCATTCACGTCAGCCTCAAGCCTGGAGGTGGACAGAGAGCACCTCCATGGAGACAGTGTCATGCAGTGGTTAAGCATTTAGCTTTTGGAGTCAAAGATTCACCCCTTGGAATATTCACTCACATATTTACTAACTATAAGTTTTCCTACACCTTCATTTTTAAAATCTTCACCTGGGTAGTTACAAGTGCATATTTAGTGCGTCCCATTTTAGGGCTGTGGGATATTGTGAGCACTAAATGAAAGAGGTCTGTAACATATCAAACACAACCCATAATAAGTGCTCATTTAAGATGTCACTACCATTTGGTGTTACTAAAAATCAAAACTCCTCTTCTTTGTCTCTTTATCTCTTACTTTGCATGCATACTCTGAAAGGAGGCTGGTTATGATACAGATATTTGCAAGTTCAAAGACAGAAAAATCTAAGCACATACATTTAAGGGCTGGACCAATCTTTGAAAAGCTGACATTGTCTCAGCACAAGCAGGAACTCCTGCAAGACCCCACGGCTAATGAGCCGAAATTTAGCTACTTCTGGGAGTTGCCCGTTGGCCCTCACCAGCAGGTAAGCTAATCCCCTGATGTGATATTTGTACCGTGTCTGTGGGGTATGCCCTGTGAGCCAGGCCAGGCAAGTGAAGTTAATCAGTGAGGTAGATCTGACGTCTGCCCCATGTTGCGGGCAGAGGAAGTATCTCATTTCTGTTCAGAACAGTCTGTCTGATGTTAAAGGGAATAGGTCACAAAACATTCCTCGAGAGTTAGTACAGCTTGTAACTTAAGAGTGTGACCTGAGTTTGAATCCTGGCTTTGCTTCTGCATCCTGGCGTTGGACAAGTTATTTTACCTCTTTATGCCTTGGTTCCTCTTCTATGAAATGTGGGTCTTGGTAGAACTTGTTATCAGTGGATTACTGTGAGGATTAAACGAGCTACTACCTGTAAAGGGTTTAGTCAGTATAATCAATGTTGGTTATGATTATCAAAATGAGTATTGTTTCATGACGAAGCAGTGTGGCTTGTGATTAAAATAAATATGCTCTTAGATTACAGCACAAGGGTTGGCAAACTACAGCCTGTAGGGCTAATCCAGCCCTCTGTTTCTTTTTAATAAATAAAGTTTTTAAAAGTCTTTTGGGGGTAAAACCTATGTTATTTACTTCCGTTGTCTGTGTCTGCTTTCATGCCACATGGGCGGAGATGAATCTTTCTGCTGAGACCTCCAGGCTGCAAAGCCCAATTTGTTTACTGTCTGGCCCTTTATGAAAAAAGTTGCGACTACTGGAAAGGCAAGTACTATTCATGCATTTTTCTCAAAAGAAGAAGTCTTTTCCTACACTGTTTATTTACTTGTTCTGGGAAATCTGTTTATATTCACGTGTTTGCATTCTGTCAAGCGACATATGACACACCGCAAACAAGCGACACTCAGAAGACCTTGGAGTACCGCGCTGTGCTCTCCCCGCCCCCACCGGTTCCACTTAAGGAAGCCACACGCACGAGGATGATGTTACTGACCTACTTCTAGGAAAAATAAATGTCCTATCATTTTCCAGTAGCGTTAATGGATTTGTACTGTTCCATCTTCTCCTTCAATGGGCTTCCATTACCAAGAGTCACTTATACTTACATGGATCTGGTTGCGGTACGCCTTGTGTGCGGCTTGGAAAAAGGATGCTCTGTACGGAGCTAGCTGAGCTGCAAAGGGACTGAACTCTCATCCTTGACTTCCCTCACAGCGTGACAGAATCGGGCAATGGCTATCATGTTTGTAAATGAATAAACTTTATTTGGTTAAAGAAACAAAAACTGCTTCTTAAGGAGATATGAATTTTATTTTTCTGTTTTCTTCTTTGAAAAAAAAAACAGTATGGAAAACTTAACCATTTTCCAAGGGTCAAGGAAGGTTAATCTGTCTTGGGAAAGTGCTTGATAGCACCAAGTTCGGGTTTCATCTTGAATCCGTGTGTGCTCAGGCTTTGAATTCAAGGCTGGAACTGGGGTAAGGTATGAAAGATGAAACCCCAATGCTGAGATTAGCAAATGACCCGGACATTAGAGATACATGTATTTGTGAATTATGAGAACTATCCTGGATTGTTTTCTGAATTAGATCTAGAAACCTGTTTCCATGTATTTGTGACAAACACAATGTAGGATATCAAAGCTCGCAAATTTAATAATGAGATTGAAAGCAATTAACCATGGGCTTCTCCTTAATTCATTTGCACACACATCTTTTGATTATCACTCAGGTTGGAAAAATGACTTGGGTTTTGGGGAGAAATAATTTAACCCTAGGTAATATTTATGCACAAGCAGCTACTGATGTTTGGTAAAGTTAATGATTATGATAATGAAAGACTTCAAGTACATTTATGAATGAATAAGAAACAGAGGTGTGAGGTTTCCCCAGATACCACAGACCAGGAATACCTTGGAATCATTAACACCAGATACAACAGGCGACCGAGAGAACATCAACACACAGCTTTTCCCTCTTTAAAAAATCATGTCGTGGCACACAGATTTTGCAATTATGATTTTTTCCAAGTGAGGAGGTACACACAGAAACCAGTAGCAGGGTTTGCAAGTCCACTAAAAGAAAGATTACCCCATTCTGAAATAATTTTCACCTAGAAATAACCCAACACAGTGCTTGTCCTTTAGTCTTCCATTGATAACAAAGGGGACAGTGGAAGGTTCAACATAGAAACATGCATACTAGCATATTAATATATTCCATTCATGTAAAGAATATTTTATTCTGCATAAAAGCTGAAGTAGCCCCGTCTAATCTTGCTTTTCTTTTAACTCCGTTCACAACCCACACTCTGTTATTCCTACGGTAATGAGAAACAGATAGAAGGGCAGGCCCTGGTGCTTCATTTGGGTACACATTTTGGCTCTGTCATTTACCATCTGTGTGACCTTCAGCAAATTACTTAATGTCTCTCTGCCTCCATTTCTTCATCTGAAGTAGAAATAACCATAGTTCCTAATACCATAGAGTTATTGCTATAAGAATTAAATAAATGCAAGTGAAGTTCCTAGAATGTGTGCCTACCAGCTGTTTGTTTTGCTGCGTTTCTTCCTTATGTGTGTCATTTGCTAGGTGTAGTGAGCTGAATTGTGTCCCCCAAAACATATGTTTAAATCCTAACCCCCAGGACCTGTGAATGTGAATTTATTTGGAAATAGGGTCTTTGCAGATGTAATCAAATTGGATTAGGATAGGCTCTGAAGCAGATGTCCTGGTAAGAGGAATGGGAGGAAGATTTAGAAACACAGCCGCAGAGGAGAGACGCAGGGAAGAAGGCTCTGTGAAGACAAGTCAGACCGGAGTGATGAAGCTACAAGCCAAGGAATACTGCTGGGAGCCAATAAAACCTAGGAAGGTGAAAGAAAGCATTTCTCCCTTAGCGTCTTGGGAGGGTGCATGGCCCTGCTGACACTTTGATTTTGAATGCCAGGCCTCCAGAACTGTGAGAGAATAAATTTTTGTTGTTTTAAGTTGCCAGGTTTTTAGTACTTTGTTATGGTAGCCTCAGGAACTGAATATGCCAGGTAAACTAGATGAAAAAGTGGGGATTTGTGGAAGGAGAGAATGAGAAAGCAAGAGATAAAACCCTAGTGCATAGAAGAGGGCTTACGTGTGGTTCGTTGGGGTGTTCTTTGAATTTAGTTATTTCACGAGGGCACCTGTTTTCTTCCTTGCTTATGGGGGACTAGGTTTGGGCCAGTGGGGGTGGGGTGGCAGAGAGCTCTGCTAAGTGAATGTGTACACACCACAGAGCTTCCTGCCAGGTAGCTGTGCTGTTAAATCAGAAGCCACTTGTCACTGGGGGTTATTCAAATGTAAATTTATTACAATGAAATAAAATTAGAAATTTAGTTTCTCTCCTAGTAGTCACATTTGAAGTACCCAATAGCCGCATATGGCTAGTGGTTGCCCCAGTGGACTGTGCAGATACAGATTTCCATCATTGCATAAAGTTCCACTGGGCAATGTTAGATGACATTTTTATTGTAACAGGACTTACTTAGGAGGCAAGTAAAAGAAGCAGACAAGTTGGGTAGAAAAAAGGAAGGTCTCCTGCACTTGTAATATGGGCAAGCATCTCCGTCATTGATTTAAAGGAGAAGTGAATATGGTAAAACTGATACTTGGACAGCTGCTCACAAGGCAGGCCTCACTTGTTGAGTGGTCCATTGTTTTCTTTTTAAAGTCCTCCTCATCACTACTTTTCTGTAATTTGGACAAAGGATATTGTATTTAATTCCTGTAGGCTGAAAAGTAGAACAGCTGAAAACTAGCCCATATCTGATGCCAGGCATCACCAGGGAGGAATAGGGCTGGCTTTCCCTTGATCTGGTCAAAATACACCTCGTATTGAATTGGTTAATGTTTTGGTCCCTTAATACTGTGCAGGAGGTAAGTGCTACAAAGCGACAAATGAGACCTAGAAATTTGAGAGCTACAGTCTCTCCTCCTCTTAAGATCTAATCATACAGATGAATAAATTGCTATAAAAATACCAAAAATAAAACTGAAAACAATGACTGAATCATTTTTTTAAAAATCTCATGTACTCTGTGTTCAGGTAGCAAGAAATTTAATTCCAGTTGGACCAGTCTCCTGTGATTTTTTTCCCCTTTCATCTAAGATATTTTTAATGCTCAGAGGCATTATAATAGAAAAGCATGTATTTTTGCCTGGTTTATACCCATCATCCTTACCATTACAACAAGACAAAAGCATTAAAGTAAAATTAATCATGTCAAAAGATTTTAGCAAAAACAAGTGAGACCATGCATAAAGCATCGCTTTGTCTAGTGTGAAGTCACGCTCTGATTAAAAACATATAATGAAAGTGAAAGTGATACATCATTGCCTTAGCAGTAGGGTTTTCTGGAAGTGCTTCGCGTTCTCAACATAAAAATGTGAGAAGATTTCAGTCTTTGAAACTCACAATGATTATTGTTCTAGCTAAATAACTGGAATTCAATCTTATATTTTTTTAAAAGAAATTAAGACTTAATGACCACAGAGAGCATGTCAGTAGGATTAATAATTAGCACACCCTGGAAGGAGCATTAGTTTGCACAGACACCTAGGCGGGGAGGCAAGAAAGTGTCTGATCAGCACTTGCCTTTCACAAAACCATCGTCAAGGACAGTTAAATGTGGCTAGGCTCTTAAGGCGTCTTCTGTAAAGCCCAGCTGTTTGCTCCATCAAGACCAATATAATTAATAAATATAAAGGTGTAGTCATAGAGTAGTAGTCATTCCTAGATCACAAAACCAAAATGTCTAACTGGCCAGGTCGCCACAGAAAGACAGATTTGGCTTCTAACTCCACCACAGAACCATCCTGGACCTGGAAAGAAACAGTGTGCTTCTTTGCACTTTGCTTTAATTACTCCGTTATTATGATAAAGATATTTGAATATAATAATCACTTACCCCAATTATATCTTTTTTGCTGTAATTTTGAAAGGTATTTCAATTCTTTTTCAATGAGGTGACTCTAAATGATAAAATTCATTCTGTTCTATGGCAGTTACATGTATCTATATAATTTACATATTTGCACAACTGTGTTATAGATGTATAATAGTTTATGGATAATAAACAATACAAATAGTAAGATTATGTATAGTAACAGACATATTTAAAGTATTTGAAGGGAGCCAAACTTTAAAATATTCCACCTAAAATGCATTATAATGATTTTGGAAGTGCAATTTTAAACTTTTCCTATAAGGTAAGAGGCATCTAGTCTTCTCTGACTAAAGACAAGTCCTCACAAGAGAGTCACACTGAAAATGTAGAAAGATGCATGGAGCAGCTATGTCTTCTGCCTAATGAATGCTCATTGGAGAAGCGAGAATATTCTCCATGTGACAAGAAGAGCAAAGAAGTGTTTGCTGAACATAAGGGCGCACTGTTGTAATGATTAGGGCCATTAAACCAATATTTTGATGATCCTCCTGATAATTTGGGAAGATTGCATTTCTCTATTATGCACTGTGAGGTTAAGTGTGGCCAAGTGATTTGTTTTTGACAATGAAGCATGTTAATTCAGGGTAGACAAGCAAAGAGTCGGTGTGATATTGTCCTCTTCCCTGCCATGGAAATGATGACATGCCAAATCCAGGAACTTCCATGAACCCGAGTCTGGAATGAAAAGATGTGGAACAGAGACCCCCACTGACCTACCATAGACATATGACATTGAAAGAGATAAATTGGCCACTAAGGTTTGGTGATTGTTGTTGTGATGACCTAACCCAGCCTAGCCTAATCTGACTGATGCAGGTGTTGGTACCAAGAGCGCCCAGTGGCTGATGACAAGGAAGTTGATTTTGTAGAGTGAAAAGACGGAAATGCACACTATGGCATGGGAAACTGCTTGGTAAACTGTGGTTTGCTCTTACTTGCATGGCTAATCAGTTATTTAATGAACATCTACCTCCAGGGGAAGAGGTTGGAAAACAGAACATTGATAGTGCGCTATCTGCTTTTGGTTGCACTTGGCAAGATCTGCAAAAAAGAGAGATCCCACAAAAAAAAAATGGTTCGTTGATGAGCAGAATTAAAAGAAAATAGTGTCCAAAAATCTAGCAATGTGCCTCATTGAAAGAAGCAATGTTTTTCGGTCTCATGGGGTTAAAGATTTTGGTTTTATGTATCATACACAAAATGAGAAGAATTTTGAGCAAAAAGGTTAATGAAAACTTGGCTTACTGACAAAGACAAAATTAGAGATACGGCTTTCAGAGTGAATTCACTGCATCAAGGTGTCTTAGAAGAAAGTTTCTGTGAAGGGTGAGATGCCCAGTAACCTCTTTCATCTCAGCAAAACGAGTAAAAGGGAGCTGTTCTGTCAAAGCCTGGTGGAAGTATGACTATAGAGAAAGAGTATTAGAGGAGGGGAGAGGAAAACGGGGACAAGAAAGCAAAGGAAAAAGCAATCTAAGAAGTATATTAGAAAACAACTGTGGACACAAACACTGGCCATAGAGTGGATAAAAACATAAGAAGACAGCTAAGTTTTCAGGAGGATTAACTGCCCAAAGACCCACCAGCCTGGACTAAAAAAGGCTGTGACAATTAGAGGCTTAAAAGAACTGTTGTCTTCTAAGTGTCTACAGACTTGAAATGGACTTAGAAAATCTTCCACTCCCAGGAAGAACGTATTGTCTGGTTCACTTCAGATATGGCCAAGGAGGGTAGGGGAAAAGAAAAATCTCCTACAAAGTGGAGGCAGGGACCATGGAGAACCAAGGACAATGAGCAGAATTAGGGAGGTCCCCATCAAGGAATGCAAGCTTGGATATCACTCTTCACAATGTTTGTTAGGTGGGGTTGCTCAATTGCTATGCTCTTTCCAAATTAAAGTGTTTATTGTGCTGATCCTGCCCTTAATCTATCACTGTGCAATATGTGTGAGGGGACCTGATAATTGTGCTTTAGTTTGTTCCCAGATTAGATGAATCTGATACTGAGATAATGATCCCTCACCCAGAGACTGACACTGAGCTTAATGATGTGGGATGCTGCTCCCTTTGGAGGAGTGAGTGTACTTTGAGCATGGTGTGGACAGGACATGAAATATCTAATGTCCAGATGCTGCAGCACTGTCTTCCCCCCTACTGTGCTGATGGTAGAGATACATGTCAAGATGGAGCCCCACATGCCCAGGTCTGACAACGGTACTGCATGTGTAGCATGAGTGGGAAATAATTTTTTGTTGGTTTGAGCCCCTGAAATGTTGGAGTTGTTTGTTACCATAGCATAACCTAGCCCATCCTGACTGACACACAAAAACTTCATGCTAGAAATAGGTAGAAATTTTGTTCTGAATCAAAGGCTATGTCTTATTTCTCAAACTCTAGATGATAAAAGCAGAAGATAAGATTCGCTGTTTTGGTTTGCTCTGCTTGATTATAAAAAATGCAAAATAGACTGTAATAGAATAAAATTTAGTGAGGAAAAACTGTATTCCAGATACTAAGCCTAGAGTTTTATTTGTATTACTTTATTTAAATCTCATAATAAACTAAGAAGAATTATATTCACTTTGCAGATGAGAAGGATCAGAGACAGCAGACTGCCCAAAGTCTCACAGTCAATGAAGGTCGGGGGTTGTATTTTAATGTAGGGCTATCTATCTGGAAAGTTGTTATTCTGTGTATGTAAGTGTGTGTGTGTGTGTGTTGTTTCATTTTTGACACTGCTTCAAATTTATCACTTACATCGAGTGATATACCACCAAGATTACATACTTGACCAGATATTCATTCAATTAATCTGTGCTAGTTCTATGCTATGAATGTGGTACTATGCTGGATCCATTTATATTTTCATGGGTGAAATGGGTCAGTACAGGTACAATCCCATTCATCTGCCTGGACTCTCGGCTAACAGCATGTGTTAGTGAGACATACTGGTGTGGTGCGTGAAGCAGCACCGTTTGATGGAAATACAGAGACTAGTGCTCTGTTCCCCATTCTGACACCAAATCATCATGTGCCTCTGTGTATGATACCACCTTTCACTCACTTAAAAGCCCAAATTGTGAACCTAACATAGAAGTACCCACATGGTCTGGTTTCCTCTAAAGTCTTTAGCCACATGTCACATCTTTCTCCCCTCACTCTGAGTTCAGTCACCTTCTTTCTGCAGGGTTTGAGCACTTACCTTTAACTAACCTGGAGCAATCTTCTGTCACATCTTTACCTGGGCAGCTGGGTAACTCCTTAACTTTAAGCTAAGTGAGTTAAATGCCACTTCATTGGTGATATTCCCCATGACTCCTAAACTAGATCCCGTTCCTTCATTACAAGATCTTACACATCTTATGCCCTCACTTCAGCGCACTATCACATTCTGTTATTATATATTGCTATCTGGGTTTATTGATGTATTTATTTTTTACGGTTGACACCATTGCAGATGTCCTCATTCCCCTCCTTTGCCGCCCCCTCCCAGCCCCCACTTCCTCCTTATCTGGGATTATTTATGAATGCTGCTCCCCCCACTGAACTCTGAGCTTAATGAAGGAATGATGGTATTTGCGTTGACTCAGCATTGCATCTTCTATATTTAGAACAATACCTGCTATCTAGAAGATATCAATTATATTTGTTGAATGAATGAAATGAATGTGTAAAGTGAGAGGGTTGGGCAAGAAGATCCTGTAATCTTTCAATCCTTACGTTCAATGGTTTGCCAGCCTCAGTCTGCGATTTGCCCAGGAATGACACGGAACAAATTTAAGCAGCTAATATGCCTTATACTTCCTTCACGCCAGATTCAGTAGTAAATACCACCACTTGTGTGTAAAGGAGGCATCAAAATTATTTGTACATGTGCTATTTCCTGGAGAAAACACAATTGTTATATTCAAGGGGGATATAAATCAGAAATAAAGTCAACTGGTTTTTCTAGCCACAAACATTTAAAATACAGTATTTGGAGTGACCACCACACATATTTTTTTTAAAAAAATCTATGAAAAAATCCACTAATGCACTGGTGCATGAATACACAGTAGCAAATAATTCAAGATATATAGCAATGTGTAGCCATGTATCTCAAATTAGAATTGAGCTCATGGAAGGTAAAATTAGATGCTAACATATTTTAAAAATCCAAACACAATTCTCTCTTTTTCTTTTGTCCCAAGTTATGGAAACAATTACTTCATGAACTAAAATAAAAAAGTTTCAAGCTAAGAAGAGCAACTACATGCTATTGTAAAAATAGCTTTAGGTCCCTGGGTTTTCACTAACATTGGAAACAAAAATTAGAGGGGTAATCCTTACTCTCAATTTTTAATTCTTGGACATATCTTAACAATTCCTTGAAATAGTCCCATATAACATGCTTCTTGGTTAACTCTCAGCCCCACCACATACTCCCCCAACCTCTGACCCTCCCATCGATGTACAATTTCACTTCTGTAAGCACCAATTCTCTCTTGCTTTTTGGCATTCTCAGGACCAGACTCTGTTTGTTACTAAAGTACTTTCTCATCTACCTCTTTGCCTTGATCATTTCTGCCTACTTTTTTTTTTTTTTCAGTTTTACAGATGGTCACTTATAGGAAAGCTTCTCTGACCTCTCACGTGTAGATCAGGGCCCACTTTATATATGTACTCCTATAACATGAACTTTCCCTATTTCCTTAGCACACTATATTACAATCGACTCTAGGTTCTTAAGAGGAGAGATGCTTTTATGCACATTCCGCCACCTGGCACAGAGGGGGTGTTCAATAATGGCTTGCTACATGAAGGAATGAGGTCCATAAGTAAGTCTAAATTCTGCCCAGGCATTTTCAGAATCATTCTAGATGTACCTCATTGTTTTCTGAGGTTCTCCTGCAATGAGAAATGCAGTATTTATGGACTCTACCTATCTGCTTAGAAATGAAATTAAATGAAATAATCTGTGGGTTTTGGTTCTTGCTAATATAGATAGTATGAACAAAGAAAACCCACAGGTATAAAAACCTCATTTGAACTTACATTTTATTTTATTTTAAAGAAATAATAAGAAGAAATGATTATTTGCTTTTGATTAACTTGGCTTTCCCCCTAACACATCCTCAAACAAACAAACAAAAAATGAACTGAAATCAAGAAACAGAAGGTCCAAGGAAAGAAGTCCAATGGAATGCATCAGTGGGCAGGCTTATTATTCTCCAAAAAAGCAACAATGAAACCATTCTCCACCGCTCAGACATTAGATATGATCAAACCTATAATCTTCTGGAGCTAAATATCAATGTCTTATATAAGATTTGCTTTCTCTGTACTATTTCTTCAAAACTTGTGGAAAGCATATTTTTAAATATTTTTTAAAAAGGTATGAAGAGTGTACCAGCCTCTGATCTTTGTGATTCTCCTAAAACAATCCATGACACCCAGCTCCAGGACCCTTCCTAAATGGAGATGATCAGGTTAACTATTCTTCATGACCAGAGGGCACAACCCAGGAAACCTCTGCACAATGGCTTCCTTTATTTTCTGTGACTTAAAAATACAAGTCCCCAAATCCTTGCACTACCAAGTAGAAGACAGAGTTGCAAATCACAGGGAAGGAAGAGGGGAAAAAGAGGCATTCCCCTGACCTCTAACAAAGGGAACTTACAATGGCCAAAAAGCCTTTCTAACTTAGTTCTTCCAATTTTCATTCCTATATTATCAGTGGGAAGTCATCATTGGCATGCGGGAGGATAAATATGTATGTTGGAAGCCTTTCACTGTCGTTCCTCACAGAAAGCAATAAGAAACACCAAACAAGTAGAGTCATTATCTGAAATGTAGGACAGAGGATGTCAGGCCCTGGGAACAGAGGGTCAGTTCTGTACCCACCAGTACTTGGTCAGTGGGTTCTGCAACTAGCAATGACAGCTCCTCAGTGCTGTATTGGGGAGGCATGTCCGCAGCTTCCCACACTTGGACTTCAGAAGAACTTCGATATGTAGGAAATATGCAACAGAAAGGACACAGAAGCCTGGGAAATTCTGTTCAATCTCTGCATCAGGAATGTAGGGCTTGCAATGTGCAGGAGGCACATCTTTTGCGTTGGCCATTTTAGTATTCATGTCTCCTGTACTGCTTTCTAATAAGTTAAGAATGAAACGGGAGACTGCGTGCAGGAGTGAGAAATGCAACAAAAGCAGTACTGTAAAACAGAAATGAATGAAAGTGCATTTTAACTTCCCTTTTATTATTAACAGTCAAGAGAACAACAATGCCAATTTTATTGTTATTACTTAACATTTCACACTTACAAAAGGGCTTTACAGTCATTTTTATATGTAATTTTTTAATATTTTTTTCTGAAAGAGACTGGGGAGCTCTGTCACTATTCTTAAGATTAATTTTATAATGTTATAGCAAGTGATTTTTCCAAAGAGGAGGACAAAAATGCAGTCTGTGCCAGCATGTTACCAAAAGAGTCTTTTTGGTGAGAATAATTGTTCCCTTTGTTGTTTGGGTAGATCAAACCACTGGTTGGCTGACTGTTGAATTTTGCTTTCCTTATGTTACATGGAACTACATTTTCATTTTTATTTATTTCTACCTTAGTCAATGTATTATCATTTAAATGTTTATTATTGCTGTAGTGTTCCTAAAAATGTATATTTTACTTGTAGATATTTTAATATCTAATAGGATTATTCTCTTTTGACCTGTCTTATTTATTTATTTATTGTTTATTCTATTACAGTTGTCCCAATTTTTCCCCCTTTGCCCCTCTCCCCCCATATTTCTAAAATATAAGTAACACAACAGGATAAGATCTAAGAAAAATTACGAGTGGCCTTCCTTTTAATTCTATAATGTGTGTGAAGAGTATGGCTTCTGCAGGGGAGTATTTGTGTTCCTGCCTCTTTCTAAAAGGAGCGTGTCTGTGTGACAGGCTGTGAAATGCTTGCTCAGGCCAAGTGGGCAGAGGATTCTGAGATTCACAGACTCTAGCTAACCTCAGGTTTTTGGGTTTTGCTTGTTAGCCTATTTGTTAGTCTGTATGGAGATGGCCATTCAGTAAATAAGCAGACCCCAGACCAGGAGCTGCCTCCTGGCGTGGGCTGTCATCCTCACCTCCCTGCCAATTAGCTCAGCAGCTGTTCTGGGTCAAAGGAACGGCAGCTGGAAGCTCTGCAGTCCCTAATGTGGCGTTGCATTTGGGGAGAATTTGGATATTTTCTTGTTCCAATGAGAAACATTTTTTTATTATGATTAGATGGTCCAAATGATGTGGAAATCTTACATTTGGTCAATGTAGCCAAATAACATGCTTTAACTTATAAATTCAGGCCAGCCGCAGAAATCACCCCAATAAACTGTGCGAAGTTCTCCAGCAAGCCTGTAAACTGTGCCTGCACTCGGGGTTGTGGGGTAGTCCAGCGGGTAGTACGCTCTACTTTTTAAAGTGCAAGTCTCCACGAAATAAAGAGTACGAGTAGCGTAGACATTTGTTTCAAAACTCTGATTATCCTTGAATATAGAAAAAAGTTCAAGACCTTTAAATATGTTCACATTATAAGCACTTTTCTATACATTATGTCTTTACTTCTTTCCATTTCAAACGTAGTGAATGGAGTCAACAGACACTCATTTATCTGAACGTCTTAGTAGACTGTTACATCCAACGTATAAAAACAACGGAAAATGGACTCCTTGCTCTGGAGCAGGGGGTCCAAGCACTGTGTCCGCTGTGGTGTAATTTTTCTCCCCCGTTTGTGGAGCACATCAGTGGTTTGAAGCCCAAGGTGTCGAGGCCTGTGCAGCCCTTACGCTACTGCTGGTAGTGGCGTTACAATGACAGCAACAATGCCTACAATTTACTGAGTTCATGCTAGGTGCTAGATGATTTATAAACACAATTTTGTTTTTATAGTACTCAAATTATGATGATTCAGTAAAGTACCCATGACTCAGGACTTGTATGACTTGCTTAAGGTCATAGATAGGGGTTTGAACCCAGATGTGACTGATTCAGGTTCAGGCTTGTTTACTACATCTCTCTAAGCAAAAAGTTCTGTCAGGTGTTGTGAAACATTTGAGTAGAGCGACCATATGTGCCACTCCATAGCTGTTGTCCCAGCGTAATGAACAGACCCTCATGTCATGCTCTACAGCGTCCCAGTTTGGACAATAAGCTGGATGATTACCCCGTCTCAGAACATGGTTCAAAATGAACATAAGACTTTTCTTAGGTATCGTTCATACTACTGTAATTATCTTTTTGCCTTTAATGAAGGGCTTCAAACAAATAGCACATTGGACCTGGCCTCACATATTTGGAAAAACAGGTGGATTTGTAAATGAACATCATTTATTGATTGGGTCTACGGTTACCCAGTCCCTTAGCCTCTCTTTCTCTACCTGTCTTGGGAAATCTTTCATCCTTCCTCCCTCCTTCTCCTCGTGTTCACATTTCATTGTATATAGGCTTTCCCTACTACTGATCAAGTGTTAGAAAGGAAATGAATTCTTTAGTTTTACTTAAGGTTTTGTTTCTGATGAATCTTTACAACACAGCTTGGTCACCCATTCAGATATTTAAGTCACTCTTTTTGTCAAAAAGAGATTAAAAGTGATTTTAAGGCATCTCTAAGGTATTTTCCTTTTTTTGTTCTCCTTAATCTCGCTGCTACCACTCCACCACTTGCTTACTACAGCCATAGAAGACAGGTGTCTGGGAGCGTTCCCGTGGCAGTTTCTGGACAATGCTACTGCAGGTTTAGCGGGGGTAAGCCAGTCCCAAAGAGTATTATTTCAAGCACCACCTCATATGTCTTTGCTCCTCCTCTGCTCTTATGGGCAAACTATTGTCATGTTTCTACTATTTCAAAGGGCTTTCAGTACAAGGAAAGGAAGTGATTTTTTAAAAAATTGATAAAATATATAACTACTTAAAAGACACATGCAATAAGAAAGCCTAACCTTCCCTTTTGTCAGTTTTAAATGTATGGCTTTGATTTATGGATCAAAATTGCTCATTTATTATTTTATTTATATAGCTCTGGGCAATTTTGACAGTTAGAATTTAGTTTTATTGACCAGGGCAGCCACTGTGCCCACAAGGGGCTGGTGCACACAGCCCGCTGCACTCAGGAAACGATGAGTTTTGATTCCATGACTGAATCAGATTGGGAATCATAACCAATATAACAAGAAGTTCCAAATCTCAGTGCCCAAGGCAAGAGGTTTGCTGTAAAACACAATCACCCTTTAAGGAGGGAGGGAGGAAGATCTTGGGTGGAAGTTTGCAGGCACAATTTAGTGCAGCTGGGGAGAGGCCACAGCTCTATCTGTCCGTTCAAACCGTGGAGCAATAGAGGGGGTGTTTCTCTGAAAACCAAGCTCTGCAGACTAAAAACTAATGAGCAACATGTCTAAAAAGCAAGAGGAATGTTAGTTACTGAGCCAGTAAACTGAACAACTAGTTTGATGTGAAAATTTACCAATGCCATTAGCCAACCTCTCACTTCTCGATGAACAAAAAAACAACTAAAGATTTTTCTTTTGGAGTATCTTGCTCACCCCCACCCCCACTCTGCCTCAGCACACACAGCAACACAAACTCCTGGTGATTTTAGGCCAGTTTTAATTTAGGCCTATTCCACTACCAGCTTGGCCACCTTCGCAATGTTGATCTAATCTCTGACTCTAAACCCCCGATGCCATCTAAACAGACCTCCGCAGAGTCACAAGTCAATAAAGTGTCTAATTTGATTGGCCATGTTTTCAAATAACTCAGGACAGCTCCAATGTGAAATAAACAGGTAGGAAAAGAAACAAAGGCAGGCACTCACTTGTGAGTATTTTCCACGTCTTCTTTTCATCGTCGTAGTACTGAACCAAATTGCTGGGAAGGCGGTCCGGCCCAGGAGGCAGTCCTCCGACCAATAACAGCATTTTCTTGTTAGAACGAATTCTTCACCCAAAACAAAAGAGCAGATGAATAACCATATTACTGTAGAGCCTTTTCTGTGGCATCAAAATCATAACCATCAAAAGAATGTTCCTTGCTTGCAGATTTCTATATCATTTTTTCCTGTTTCTTCTCCCATTCATGTTTCAACAAATTTTTTTTTGAACCAAGCAGAAAAATGATCAAAAGAGCGGCATATCCCCATACTCATGGAATAATAAGCTCCCTTTATGCAATTTGTTAGAGGTTCATTCTAGAACGACCTTTTTCTTATATTATCCCTTTAAATCATCACTCTTTACAGCTGAGTACACATGAAATGCTCTGGAGTTGTACTAAGGTTAAGCATTAAAGTTGCATGTCAAAAATCGTATTAGTCAAAATCATTATTATAAGCCATTCTCCACTCAAAGAACCTTGAAAAAATTAAGGTTATGCAGAGAGTTTGTGAGCCAACTCTTTAATCACCCAGGGAACTTCAAATACAAGTTTGGTGCAATTAGTAGCCCGGGGCTAACTGGGGTGGGTTAACTAGAGTGATCAGGACCTTTTGTTTGTTTAACTTAGCTGGGACTTCTGCCTTCAGCCCCTTCTCGGCTCCTCCTCCCCTCTCCGCCCCTGCCGACCACCCCATCCCCGGGCACCACGGGCGACCCAGCAGCACCGATTGGTAAAAATGAGACTGAGAGGTTGTTTTGAGCCTCCCCAGAGTGCAGCCCTGCCAATGCTTGCCACCGATCCAGCGGCATGAACCTGCTCAACTGTGCAAAGTCACTCTAATTCCCTCCCTCTGTTTTTCTACCTTCTCCCCCAGGGGCAACCACTGAAAGGAGTGACTACCCACCCATCAAGAACTGGCAATTCACTGCTATTAACCGTGACTGTGATTCCCAGTCTGCCTGGCAGTTCCTGAGAACAGGCCTGCACCGTCTCATATGCAGTAAAAGCTATAGGATGCACCCTGGCCGGCAGACTCGGCCTGATGGATGTACATCCTCAGGAACAGTAATGGATTGAGCACACTTGTGATTGGAGCAGGGAGGGGAGGCCCAGACCCCTACAAGGGGCCTGCTGATTTAACTGTCTCTTTACATGTAATTGAACTTTTCATTTACTTGAAAGGCTGAAGGTGGTGGTGAAAGAAACAGAACAAGCATGATTGAAGGAAAAAGTCAATAAATACAAAAGGGTTCCTCTTAAATATGATCACAACCCACAGTGTGGCTCTGAGTCCATTATTACGTATTCAGCCGTCGTTCAGATTCAAGGACGCTTGGCGAAGTATGCCCTTGTGGAGAAGCACTGTTTGTTGGTTAAGAACCTAACGTTGGGCGAATTAGCTTAATACAGTTAACAGCATTTCCATGTGAAGGAAGGGAATGAGAGAATTTCTTTTAATGAATCTCTGGTACCATTGACTGCATTGTGTATGCCTCAGTAGGAAAAATACCTTCTGAAGAAACTCCAAATAGGGACTCATTGATAGGAGGAGCCACACTTACAAAAGAATGCCTAACGTGGTATCAGCACGCGATGTTAATTTTGCCACAAACAAAAAACTTCTCTGCATTTAAAGTACTTTGAATTTGTACCCTTGTAGACCAGTAGTTGGGAAATAAAAATAAAATTCAATAGCAAAGAGGTCCAAATGTTGAGGCTTTCAGTGACTAGGGTGGTTTGTTGAGAGGGGTTAAGAAAATTCAGGGCGGGAAGGACCTCTCTTTTACGTTGAAGAGATACATACAAAATTGATGTCATATAATCTAAATGCATGGTTACAGAACAAATATAAGATTATTTTTAATACTATAGTGTTAGCCTAAATAATTAATCACTCTGTGAATATATGGGAAAAAAATTTTTTTAGGTTGTCATCAGTTACCTCATGTAGACAGACCTGTTCAACTGGAAGTCAGGATTCTGTGGCTGTCGTGACATGACACATTGATGTGCTGCCAGACTGCAGATATGGCAGAGCGACCAATATCTGCTGGTTAAGCATAGAGGAGAGGGCTCATTCCAGCGGTGGTGTCGCTAAAGCAATTTAATTAAATCTTTACCACTTAAATACATATACTGTTTTTAAAATGCATTATAGGAGTGACAAAGGGACATAACTGCATGACTCAATATGTCTGTAAGGTCGTTTTATTAATTGATAAAAGCAGCTTCCCTGGACCAATCACTGGTGATTTTCAACATTGACCTAAATGGACCATCTCTGCAGATGAAGAGAAAATCTAGAATCTAGGTCTGCTCTGCCCAAAGAGCCAGTCATTACCATCTTTCCCCTAAGAACTGGACTGAGACTATCAACACGTAAGCCCCCGAACAGCTGGCAAATGGTAACTTCTACCCTGCCAACAATGACATGATTCAAAGGATTAGCTAGCACCGCAGCAATGGAAACTCTCCATAAACTAAGATAAATCTCTGCACTATCCAGGCCTCGTCAGGGCTTGTGATGAGGAATTCCACGGAAGTAAGGAAATCCCAACTACCCTTATTGGCTGTGTGTTGTCTGGGAAGGAGCGCTGCTTTGAGTTCATTATGTATGGGCCTTCTTAGTGAGGAAAGACACATTCTAATCATTTTGCATGTTTTATGTCATTGTTCTTTCAATTTGTTATGGTATTTCACTTAGGGTATTTTTGTTTCTACAGCTTGCTACACAATTTCCCAACCCAGTATTGACGTTATTTAACTCTAAATGAAGTTTAAAACTCTACCGTGTGAAGGTGAATCACATAGAAATCAAAAATAGCATAACACATGTAAGAAGTAGCATAGTATAGAAGAAAGAACACGTAAAATAAAAAAATGCATTAGAGTGTTTTTCTCACCATTTCCTCTGTTGACTCTGGAAAAAGCACTACGTGGTGGGTATAATAGCTCCACCCTGCAGAGAGGGGAGACGGTTCCTACCGTCGAACAAGTGGCAGAAGCTGTTCGGAAACAGGCCTTCTATTTTATCAGGCTAAGGTCCTTTTTGAATACAAATTTAATCTTTAATATTTCTTTTGCTATAACTTCTCATTTAGACCCAGATGAACTGGATTCTAGGGTTAATTACTATGAAGTGAAAAGGAAAGTTCTATGTAAGCTCTAAGGTAAATTGTTATTATTCGGTCTTTAGATATTGACAGTATAAAGAAGGCTTTATTTCAACACACCAAATCTCATTAAATAACTAAAAAAGAAAAGTAATATTGTTCACAGAAATTCTTGCTGAGTTTACAGATATAAATGCAAGCTAATTAAATGGACTTCACTACCTAATTGTGATCTTATGATTTTGTTCTTGGAGCATTATTACTTTAATTTATTGGCTACCTTTTCAGCCCTGTTATGAGAAAGTGTATATTTGAACATTACATAAAACTATGAAACTTTCTGGATCTGTAAAGGGACCTAATAAAGATTACTTTACATTTCTTAGGAACAAAAGAAATGAGAAAAACCATTACATATTTTACTTCGATATAAATGTGATATCAACTATTCAGTTACTCCTAGAAAGTAATAATGTGAATAATTTCTGTAGAAAAGCTTCTATTCCTTTTACAATGTACAATTATAACAGTGACAATTACAATAATGACAGGTAATAATGATATGTATTGGATATTGAGAACTTTGATTATTATCCTATTTGTTAGGTGTATGTGAACTTTTGAAAACACCATGAAAAAAGATACCTTGTGAACTAGGAAAATAAAATTAGGAGAATTAACCTGCTAAAGTGGGTTTCAATGATTCTTTTCTAAATAATTCCAGTCGAGCCTTACAGGTTTAATTTTAGATTGGGCAAAATCTACGAACATGCCTCTATTGCATAATTAGAGTTCCTTCGTATAGCAACATGCCTTACTTTTCAAAAGCTCTTTACATAGGGAAACAATTTAGCCAAAATTTGCATGTTCTCTTCGGATATGTTACTATTTTAAAAATATTTCTTTTTCCTTATCATCTTAGCACCTCCTTGACTAAAGCAAATGTATTTACAAGGTGAGGAATTAGAGAAATTGAAACGAAGAGCTGAGTATGTCATGATTAAAAATAGTATTTGGATGCCTTTGATTTGAGTTCCTAGATTCCTGCACAGAAAAACATGAGGTTAAAAAGGAGATGGGATCTGAAGGTTTCCTTTGTTCCATCTCAGTAATTGCCCAACATTTGCCATGTGTCACATTTGTGTGTGTGCGTGCACGTGTGTGTGTGTGTGTGCCCATGCGCATAGGTACTTTGGTTCCCGGGATGAGTGATTGAAGGATGACCTAAAACCTCCTGGTGTAAACAAATTTTTCATCATACTGGTTTCCTAAGTACGGTAAAGTCTCATTTATTTTTATTTCAGTGATTTGGAACTTTAATACTTGGGAAACAGGTCAGATAAAGTTTTTCTTTCCATGATGCATAAAGTTATCATTAGATGGAAAGAAAAGTTTTTGTCCTGGCTGGTATGGCTCAGTGGATTGAGTGCTGGCCTGCAAACCCAAGGGCAACCGGTTCGATTCTCAGTCTAGGGCACATGCCTGGGCTGTGGGCCAGGTCCCCAACTGGGGGACGTGCAGGAGGCAACCACACATTGATATGTCTCTTCCTCTTTTTGTCTCTCCCTTCCCCTCTCTAAAATAAACAAAAACATAAATAGATAAATAAGAAAGAAAGAGAGAAAGAAAGAAAGAAAGAGAAAAGATTTAACCTATTTACGAAATCAGGTAGCCTGCTGGCAGTTTAGAGCTACCAATATACATTTAGACTAAATTTACTTTACAAATTATAAATAATTCTCATTTATTTCTTAAGAAAAATATTCTGTAATTTTCTAAATGTCACTGAATCAGAGAGCTAGAAGAGAACTTTGAAGTAATCTAGTTCAGTGATTTCCAAGTCTGGCAAGTCAACAGGATCACTGAGAGGATTACAAAATTTAGATTCTTGACATAGATTCTAAAGTCCCATCATTCCTAGAGATCATGACTTAGTGGGATGGGGCCTTAGAAACAATAGCTGTACAGTCTTCCAGCTGATTCTAACACACAGCCAGACTGGAGGCCACTGACTTGGTCTGGTTTTCCATATAATGTAGAAATCCTTTTAATAGTTTTTTCATAAGCAATTATTGTTGTTAGAAGTTTATAATGAAATGGGTCTTATTTCTGCAAACCCACTCTGTTGTAGAAAGTTGCTGGACAGCTGTGTTAGTTGGATTTTTTTCTCCTAATGCTGAGCTGAAGATCCACCCAAGACTCTGGAGAGAAAGAGCAAGTTCTCATCTCTGTGTCACGGCAGCTCTTCAGATACAGGGAGGTGGCTGCCACACGTCTTCCCTTTTCCATGTTGAAAATCCCCACTTCTTTTTGAAAAACTTTTTGTTTCCCTTAACATACTGTCCACTTCCTTTGAGTATCTCCACACTATCATCGTCCCTTCTAAAAATGTGAAGGTCAGATTGCCACAATATAGAAAATGTGGTATGTGGTATGACATATAGTATTTTTCAAGGTTTTCTAAAATCACACTAGTCTTTTAGCAGCCACTGCCCGGTGCTGGGTTCCTATTAGCTTCCAGTTCACTACAAATAGAGATTTGTTTTAAAAGCCAAGTGTTTTCAAGCCAGGTTTTCCCTATCCTCTTTTCTTCTAGTTAAACATTTGCAACACCAACGAATGACTATTTTAAATGTCTTTTTTTAATATTCTCTACTGGTTTAGGTACTTTGTTTTGACTCATTTATTCTTTAATAGTTACTGAGTTCCCACTATGTTCCAGGTCCTGTTCTAAGCACCGGAGGTATTGGTGGGAAGGAGAGGAATAACTTCCTTGTTCCTCATGGCACTTGCTCCCACCCTAGTGGGGAATCTATTGGAAACGTCACAGTTCTTAAAGGAGGACAACCTGATGGTTAAGGGCGTGAGCCTCAGCTACCTTGAGACATCTGGCTTCAGCTTTTCCAAACTGAGTGACCTCGGGGCAGCCTCTTTGTTCTTTTTAACCTTATTTATAAAGTAGGGGAAACAACAGGCCTAAGGTAGGTTTTTTTTTAATTTTCAGGATTAAAAGAAATAATATATGTAAAGCATTTAAAATAGTGCTAAATAAATACTACTGTCTTCCTCATCCTTATCGCCATCATCATCAATATTAGCTACACCTTTGTGTAATTTGCAGGTGTGACAAGAAAGTGGCCTATGTCCCCCCGCAAGTTTTATTACTTAAAAATAATTAAGCTGTATTTCCACTATTCAGCTATTTTAATTATCCTGACTCTTTCTCTCTGAAATGATACTAAATCATCGAGGTTTTTACTCTATCATTCCCCATACACGCCTTTAGGGTTGCACATATTTTCCACGTGCAACCTGTATCCCAGATCTGATAAAGACCTGATAAAATTATTATGGAGCTCTACAACCCCCCCTCCTATGGAAAGCCCAAACCTATTCCCGTTTCTGTGAATCCCCGGAGTTTGCGCCTTCCTGGTTTTTCCAGGAAGATCCAAAAGAATAAATGAAACACTTATTCTTTTGAGACAAAGGTTTGATGAAAAAACTAAGCACTTTTCAAGTGGCAAAGTAAACTGGGGTGAATAAACATTATCCAATCCTTCAAAGGCTGAGTTAATTTTAAGAGTCATCCAGGCCTGGATTTAAATTCTCTTTCCACCATTTCATTTGTTTGTATCCCTGAGCTGGTTGGTATTCAGCCTCTTAAAGCTTCAGTTAACTCATCTGTAAAGTGGGAATATTTTGAGGGTTAAGCGTAATGAGAAGATAAATCTTTGCTACTTGTAAACAAAACCAGCTTCTTCAACAAATAAAAGCCACTTTGTGCTGTTGATACCTCTCTGCATAATGAGAGGAGATAAAAATTAACACTCCCAACATAATCCAGTAAGGAAAGGCTGGGTAAGAGTGGAATGTTATGACTCTTTCCTGTGACTTTCCAATTCCAGTGGACTTGACTAAACCTATGATGGCTCAGCATTTTATACAAGCAGTGAGTGATGGGCCATTTCACATCTGCTGGGACAGCGGTGGTGCAGAGTGGTGATGATGAGTCAGGAAAAGCCAGGAAGGTGCAGACCCTGGGGATTCACGGAAACGGGACTGGGTGTGGGCTTTCCACAGGAGGTGGGTTGTAGAGCCCCACAACAATTTTATCAGATCTTTATCAGATCCGGGATATAGCTTGCACATGGAAAATATTTTTGGAGTTACCACAATAATCAATTGAAAAATGATAATTTTAAACCTTACAAATCGCTTGGTTGAAAATCAACCCTTGAAATTTTGGCATGTTTTTCTTTTTTTTGGTGCTCAGAATCCTTGCAGATACCATAGGTCACACCATTTTTAAATAGCTAAAATACAGGGTGGGGCAAAAGTAGGTTTACAGTTGTTTGTGTGGAAAATAATACAATAATTAATAAATAATAATACAAGAGTAAACTGTGTGTTGTGTACTCACAACTGTGTTTTATGGTAATCTTGGCTCTTTTCCCTTTTTTGCTATATTTAATGTTTACCAAGTGCCATGAATTCTAGAGCTGGGATGTGTCTTTGATCTGTCTCTGCATCCCAATCACACTCCCACTAGCCGCGTTCAGCTGGGCTGGCTCCCCCAAGTTGCCGTTGTGGCGCTGCCTTTGCCATCTGAACTCCTGCTTCTGTCTCATCGACCCAACCTACTTTGTCTGATGAATTTCAGCAAAACCGGACATTAATGATCAAGTCCAATATCCTTTTCCAAAATTATTAAAAATCCCCTATATCCTACCACCTATAAAATACAAGTTTCAACCTCCCTGCTCTCTCTGCCTCTGCCTATGCCTCTCTCTTTCTCTCTCACAGGTAAATGCCTTGCTTGGGAGTCTTTTCAGGGATCAGAGTTTCTGAGTGAGGGGCTGAAAAGACTTGAAAGAGAAACTTCAGATGGAGATTGCTCAGACCGCAGGGGAGAGGAAGCAGAGATCCCGAGTGGTCAGGCAGGAGGAGACGTGGAAGGGCGGGCAGCCTTCCCTACACTTCCAGCTAGAAGGGCGCCCCAAGTCCCCACAGGAGAGCTGCTACCCTTTTCTTAAATTTTCCAGAGAAGAAAACTCCCTTGAGAATTTGTTCCAGCTGATTTGCTGTTGTATTTAGGTTTCTTTATCATAGTTGTTCTTGGTAATTACACAGCAGCTTTCATGGGAAGAGCCTTTAAATAGACCTGGTAATGCCTCTCTGAGGTAGGTAAACACGAAGTATCATTATCCCCATTTAACAGATGAAAGGATAGAGGAAAAAGGTCCTGGGCACCTTTTCCAGTGCATCAGGATGGGTTCCATTTCCTCCACTTCACAGAGGAAGAATCTCCAGGGCTTTCCCACACAGCCCTTCTGCGACGCTCAGGCACGGCTGGAAACGCCTTCGTTCCTGCCTCCTGACATTTCTCCTACCTGGAGTCTGGCAGTGTTGAGACTAGAGAGTGGTCAGTCATGTGCATTCCTTTGATTTTCTAAAATGAAGTAATTTTAAGAATTTGTTTGATCACGTTACAAAGACAATGCATGTTCACTGAGAAAAATTCTGACTATACTTAAAAGCAATATAGTAGGTAGGCAATAAATGCTTTCTGTATGATTGGAGAAATGATAAATAAAAAAATGCATTGGCGAAAAGAGTCCAAGTCACTTGTAATCACAGGGACTACCCAGGAACATGTCATTACAGATTCTTTATCACCCTTCCTTTTTTCCCATCTGTTCTAGGGTCCAGTCAGCAAGTGTGGTGGTGGAAGTGGTGTCAGAAGGCAAAAGGGAATGAGGAAAAGGCCCATTTCTGAACTCCAGGGTGGAAGAGTCAGAAGGGAACATGTTGGGGAATGGGCAGTCTTACTGACTAACTCCCAAACCTCACCTGCTACCTCTACCCTGCCCTTCCCCAAACCCCTCTGTCTCATCCCAACTCCAGCATGCCCAGATAATCGGTCTTGCTGTTGCCACACCATCACGTCCATCGTTTTGATTGCATATTCCTGCTTATCATTTTGTTCTTCAGGATCAGTGTTGCCTGGCAGAACAGGAGCCACCCACAGCACAGGGGGGTTTACCGAATCTCAGTTCTTAGCCTGATACAGGCTCTTTATTACGTTTGCTATATCCATAATCTATATTGCTTACTTAGTATTTTATTTAACACTACTCACTTAAAGAAGTCTTTAATCTCAGTCTTTCCTTGTGTTTCCTAATGCTGGCTGCTCTTTAGAGAACTTTCAGAAAATGTATCTAGGATGAGGGTACAACTCTGATTTAATGATATAGGGTGAAACCCATCATTGGTGTGTGTGTTTTTTTTTTAAGTTTTCTGCATGATTTTCATGTGCAACCAGTATTGAAAATCTTGCCCTAAGCAATTATATTTATGAATCATGGGCTTCATGGGTTAATTGACTTTTATCTCTAATACATGTTAAAATCTAGTAACATAATAAAATATAGTAATACCTAAAATAACTATTAAAATAAAATTTAAAAAAGTTTTCTCGTGTACCATCTGAAACTGTCTCATAACCTCCCAGTGGGAGGTAAACCATAGTTGAAGGCTCACTGTAATAAATAAAAGAAACTAGGACTTTAAAATCTGAACCTCTAAAAACCTAATTCCAACTCTGCCCCTTATATGTTTGACTGTGAGATCAGCAGCTTTAGTGACTGTCGCTTTGTACCCAGTCATTTTAATGAACCACCTTCCCTCCCCTTCCTCCTCGGCCCAGCCCAGCCCAGCCCCTGTAGGGGCCTTGCACAATCCTTCACACACTAATTCCAGAATACCACCATGTCCTCCAGCACGTGGATGCAGCAGTGCCCCTACGCTTTTGCCACATTTCTCTGGGCACCAAACCTATAAGACTGACTGACGATGGCAGAGACAGAATGACAAAACAGTCTTAAGGTCTTCATCTGAATCATGAAATGTAAGTTTCCCAAAAGACAGATTATAAGTCTCAAGGGCCAGAATGGGTCTGTCTTTATACTGTACAAAGCCCTTCACACTTCATTCCTCGTCCTTTGCTTCATGAGGGACAATGGCTTCTGGCCAATTTCCTACTCACTGCTTTTTCCTCCTTCCCCACCTCCCAGAATAAAGCTTCCTTTAGTAACTAGAAGTGGCTGAATATCTTCTTTGCTTGCTTACCTATAAAATCCCTAATTCTGATATCTAGTACTTGGTGCCTTTCTTTGGAAAAGCATAAACTGCATTGGAAATAGCATCTCATTAATCCTCCCCGTACCCCTGTGAGGAGGTTATGTGGCGAGTATTACCTCTTAGACTAATCCTCCTGCAAGAGGGATGCAGGGTCTCCCCACTCACTAGAACGTAAACTTGCTACCCAACCAGTTGGTGGGGACCAGCAATGTCTGTGTGATAAAACCCAGTGCTTCTCCTTGCTCAGGAGAGAAGTGGGCCTGTGCAGCCTGTCACAAAGTAGCCATTCCAGCTCTGGGTAGCCTAGTGGAAACAGGACATAAAGCATCACTCTCATGTTAGTGATGAACTCATAAGTAATGCCTGCACTTAAACTCCTAATAAAGCCCAATTATGAGACTCTGCTGCCTCCTGAGAGCCAGTCTCATTATTGAGACTGCTCTCTCTCTCTGCCTCCCATCTGGCCAGCTTCGTGAAGAGATGAGTGACTTCCTGACCTAAGGAAACTTTGGGGCCTGCTGCATAAGAAAAAATGCAGAAAGACACAACAGTATAGAATAATGTTGAAAGTTCAAATTTAGTATATAACATCCCCTCTCCCAAAATTACTTGTCTGAGTGTCTAGAGTATAACAGTAAAAATGAGTATTTTAACAAAATCACATTCCAAAGAAAGAAGTTCAGGATGATGCTGAGAGGAAGCAAGGCCAGACGTCACCTGATTGTCCAGGTGCTGATTTTGTCCATTACTCTAACTCCAGGGAGAGATTTCCGGTGGGAAACGAGGAAGCTTGTTTGAGGGGCCAGAGCCAGCCTCCTGGCAAGCAGGCTGTTTCCTGTGGGAGAGTCACCGCAGGGGCGGCCGTGCAAGGACATAGTGAGGAAAGTTAGTTAGTAACCAAATAGATTACTCCAGGCTTCTCTTGGAATATTCATGGCAACAAATTGGTGTCTCTTCCAGAGAAGGGAGTTTCAGCTGATAGCTTCTAAATGGGTCAGAATTTGCTTTTAGGGGAAGAGTAAGTCTATGGAATCATCCTGGGGTTAAGATAAATGAAAAAGGTTACCCTTACTTTGGGAAAGATCCGCAGGAGAGACTGAGGCGGGCCTGGGGTGTGTGTGTGCTGTGGAGACAATGAGGTGTGGCTTGTGAGATCCAGCTTAGAGACGCCCTGCTGCTGGGAGTGAAATAGGAATCTCTCATCCTCCTCCTCTTTTCCTCTCCCTCCCAACGGGGAGCTAGTTCTTTCTGTTCTTTGCTGCTTCACCAACCCTGGAGGGGCTAACTAAGTAAACCTTAGCTCCAGTGCTCTGCAAGGTCTAAGATAACCTCCAATATCCATCATCTCCAAAGGACATGTGCAGAAGGCTCCAAGACCCACCCACTCAGCCAAACCATGACACAATCCTTTTCAATTATTAGATCTTTGACAGTCACAAACAAATTATTCTGGGAAAATTTACTGCATTCTCTGAAGCTGTATTGTGGACACTACACTGCATGACTTGAATCAGTCTGAAAATTCTCTGGTGCTAGGTACCCAAATTTCACCATCATGAAATAAATCCCTGGAGTCCTGTAATTCCTGTAAATTTCCCTCTGACTTATTTCTCTCTCTCACTCTCTCTTTTTTATGTGATTTATTCAGATTTCTTTTAATTTTGTAACAAATTTTCATCAAGCTTTTCTTTCAATGAGCTACTATCAGTATTTTTCTCCCATCTTCTACAGATATGTAGCAAACTGGAAAACAAGCAATTATTTGTTTAGTGCCATGATTTTCAATGTGTGGTTTAAAAATCACTGGCAACAAAACCTCCTGAGATGTTTCTAAATATGCAGGTTCCTGGGCCCACATTACAGATCAATTTATTTAGAATCTCTGGAGTAAGGCTGGAGAAGATATATTTTATTTAAAAAAAACTCTATGGTTGATTCTTAAGAGAACTACTGAGGAGAGATTTTTCTGGGGCAGAGGAAAGAGGACCTGCATTTTTTTTTCTCTTCTAGCTTTGTATTACTGGAAGAGCTATTAATATATTGCTGACTTGGATAATTGCTCAACTGCCCATATAGCTTTGCCTGTATAAAGCTAGTTGAAAAGCAACATTTCAGTTAGTTTCCCTAACTTATTTACTATTTCCTTGTGTCTTATTCTTGACCCTAGTTATGAATTAAATCGTGTCTCTCCCCCCACCCCAATTCATGGGTTGAAACCCTAACCTCCATTACAAGGTAATTAAGTTTAAATGAGGTTATCAGGGTGGGGTCCAAATCCTTTAAGACTAGTGTCCTAAGAAAAAGAAGTGGCCCTGGCCAGGTAGTTCAGTTGGTTAGAGCATCGTCATCCAGATATGCCAAGGTTGTGGGTTCAATCCTGGATCAAGGCACATGCAAGAGTCAACCAATGAATGCATAAATAGGTGGAGCAACAAATCGATGTTTCTCTCTCTCTCCCTTTTTCTCCCTGTGCACACAGAGGGAAGGGCACGTGAAGACACAGCAAGAAGGTGGTTATCAACAAGCCAGGAAAAAAGGCATCACCAGAAACCAACCATGCTGGCACTTTGATCTTGGACTTCTAGCCTCCGGACCTGTGACAAAACAAGTTTCTGTTGTTTAAGCTGCCCAGTGTGTGTTATTCTGTTATGGCAGCTCGAGAAGGCTAATACAGCCCTTCTTAACAAAACTGTCCAGCCAAGAAGAATGCAGGGCATGAGTCTCACACCACTTGTGAGAACTGAGGACCTTTGAGCCTCACACCCACTTGTGGGAATTGACACTTGAGAAAGAGCCTTCTATGGTCAAATTCACATGATTGCCTTGAGAAAGGCACTTCCTAATTTTCACTCCACAACAGCTATGCTTTATAGCAGTCTACCAACTACCTTCTGTATGGGGAATCAGGAAATGAGGAGGCAGGCTCCTGATCTACTTCTGTTTGGTGTGCAGCTACTGTGCACATGTAGTAAATGTTAATGGGCAGCAACGTTCCACTGGAGAAGGGCAACGAGGAGGGAAAGCACAGATACAGCTAAGTGGAGAGAAGTGTTTTGCATAAGCTTTGGTGGCAGACTTTAATTAGTGTTATAAGGCTGTAGACATACATTTCCTTGTGCTTTCAGAAATGTTCAATGTTTCTTATGTTCTGTGACTCTAAAATCTCCTTGCTATAAAAAATGTGAAGCATTCTCCAGAAACATCTTTCTGCGGTGAGTTTCTTTCTAGATCACAAAGACTATTGTTTTCTGGAACCTGAGCTCTCAGTTTGACTAAGCTGATGAAAGGGTTAAGGGGCTTCTTCCAGTGCAAGGGGTACCTTTCCCTGGAATGGATTTCTGCTTACGCTACTTGGAGTCGGTTTAGTTGGCTGGTTCCTAACTCTGGAGAAATCACAAACCCTGAATTTATTTGAGTGCATTTGAGTGGTTAATATTTCAGTTTTGCTTTGTTTGCTTCCCCCATCACCCCAAATTTTGAATATAAGAATGAGTGGCAGTTGAAGTTTGTTAGGCCTCTAGGGGTTCTGAAGTGACTGCCTAGAATGAGCTACCTCTTTTGTGTCACCAAAACTTCTGCCAAGGGAACATGGTTGCTTTCTATACATACACATACACACACACAAGATTAATTCAGAGAGGTTATCTGCTTTCTTGGGATCTGCTGGTAGTGCATACTCAACACTATAAAATTATCAGATACTTTGGTCACATTTTGACCCCTGGAATATCCAGATAAAAAAGATTTACGTTAAAATTTGTACCATTTTGCACTCAGATCTATGATGATAGCCTGAAGTCATCTTTGTTATAAATAGAGAAGTAGATCTTGTAACAGAGAGCAAGAATTTAATTGTTCAAAGAGATCCATAATCCAAACAGAAATTGTTCCATCCACAAGCATAAACATTAAGCTTAGAAAATGGTTTGCTAAATATTCTTCCATATCCACACACTCAGAACAACAGTTAGTGAAGTAACAGTACCTAACCTACTAAGAGTAGTAAAGTAATTACTTATCAAGAGCTACAGGTTTTTTTTTTTTTTTTGTCTCTAAGGAGAATCGCAAGGAGGCTGTAACAACAGAAGATGAAACTGGACAAGCTATGATCATGATTAGCTTTTCCATGTCAGAAATTGCCCAGGAGATGTGTGAAGTGAAGGCCTCAGCTGAATCTCAGCTGCGAATGAAACTCCTGGGCTGGGCTGCGCCCTGCTGAACCCCATAAGGGACACTGCATTCTCTTCAACTGAGGCTGTCTGTCCTTAGGTTTGCTTTTTTTTCTGGTGACATATTCTTCCTATTCTGCAGTGATTCTTATGAGTTATCACTATCTTGGCAGCCAAAGAGTTTTGTCTCATTTCCCTAAAATAATTGTTGTATAAACATAGTTTGAATAAAAATTTCCATATGTGCCTTTAAAAAAATTTAAGCAAATAGCTTAATGGTTATTTTTCTTTGAGTAAAAGATTTGCTATACCAAGTCCAGACTATCACTTAAGAAATAAATGCCTCAGTCAGAATAAAACCCAAATAATCACATAAAGAAAGCAAATGACAGCAAAGTCAACCATCAAACACCAACATTTTTAATAATAGACATATGTGCCATATAAAGTATCTGGCGAATTTTCCAGTGTACATCTATATGCATTTTCATTTTTTTGTCAAATAGAACCACCAATTCCTGCAGAAGGTGACCCTGGATGCAATCTAGGAACCAGAAGAAACCCCACTAAAAATGCTCTAAAGACTCTCACAATTCAATAAAGAAAAAAAGACACCCCCCAAAAAAAAACCCAACAGAAAAAAACCCAAAGATTTTAAATACACATTTTTTTCTAAATAACTAACTAAATAAAAGTGGCCAATACACACATGAAGAGATGCTCAGCACCACTAGTCATTAGTGAAATGCAAACCACAATGAGGTAACACTTCATACCCATTAAAATGGCTCCAGTCTGAAAGACTGATAATAAGGGTTGGCAAGGATGCGGAGAAATCAGAACATTTACATACTGCTGGTGAGAGTGCATAATGGTGCAGCTGCTTCGGAAAATAATCCTCACAAGCTTAAACATGTGTTCAGTATTAACTATATAACACATGACACAGCAATTCCATTTCTAGGTATATGCCCACGAGAACTTGTACATGAAAGTTCATTGCAGCGTTATTCATAATAGCAAAAAGTGGAAACCATCCAAATGCCCAACAGTGATGACTAAGGAAAATGTGGTATATCCATACAGTTGAATACTGGTTAGCCATAAAAAGGAATGAAGTGCTACAGGCTACAACATGGATGGACTTTAAAAACATTAAGCTACATGAAAGACGTCGGTGGAAATACCACATATTGTATGCTTCCATTTATATGACATTTACAGAATAAGCAAATCTACGGGTCTGTGGAGACAGAAAGTAGATTAGTGGTTGCCTAGGGCTGTGGGTGTTGGGGTGGGGGAAATGGAGGCTGATTGCTTACAGGTATGGGGCCTTTCAGGAGGTGATAAAAATGATTTAAAATTAACTGTGGTCATGGCTATATAACTCTGTGAATATACTAAAACCATTAGATTATACAGTTTAAATGAGTGAATTGAATGGGATACAAATTAAATCTCAATAAAGTGTTTACTCTGAGTGCAACACGGTTTTTCCAACTTTCCCAGTTGCTGACAGGGGTAAACCAAGAGGATGGAGCAGGCTGCAGCACTGGCCACTGGTGACAGTGTCCAACGGACACTGTCAGCAGAAACGTTCTGCCTATTAGGTCAGCACTTGGGACTCAAACTGTGGGGATCCAGCTCTAGAACGCACATGTTGGGAGTTTTCACAAGTGAATAGAAAGGCAATTATATATAAACAGAACCATTCCTCTAAAAATAAAAACTGTCTATCAAATATTCACATCCAGGCACTATGATGCATTATACTCAAATCCTTCCAATCTTCAGAATTGTCTTAATGAGGTGGGTATTATACATTTTATACATAAGCTGTCTGAAAACTGAAAAGAGGCTAAATAAATTACCAAAGGAAAGCCAGCTTGTAAGTGGGCAAGATGGGGTTTGACCTGCACCTGTCTGACTGTTAGGTCTTAATTTCTATGCAATAGAACTGTTTAAGATATTTGCATTATAACATAATCTTTTTATTTCTACCTCCTATTATGCCATAGTCTCTGTCTCACTCATATATCTATATCTGTATCTATACTTATATCTATATCTACTTGCTTTACTTTGTAGTGCCTGCCTACAAATGTCATTTTGGAGTGAACACTTGTGAAAACCTTAAAACAGGGAGATTACAGGAATTGCCACTGACAATAGTGGTACAGTTGTCATAGTAACCAATCCGCCAAATTGGTCTGTGCTATGAGGCACACACTTCTGCCTCTCTAATACACCAATATTGGCTAGATCCCTTTTAGTATCGATGAGTCCTTGTTAATGCGTGCAAGGTAAAAAGTGCTGAGGTCCTAGTGTGCATCTCTAAAACATTGGAATTTTTTCTTTGAAGTTTCCCTTTCTGATTTACAGATTATGCATCCTCTCTCCTAATCTCTTCCATTTGCCTGTGATGTCTGATGTGGTTGTTTTTGAAGGGTGCTAAAAATTAGGACCAGGCAGTGGTCTGCTGCTTTGTTCTAAGCAGGATTCATAAATATGACTATTTTCATTTTTGGCAAACAAAAAATGACCTTCCCAACCCAATAATTTCTCACTCAGTGCCAGACTGTGAAATCGATGACTGTTCAACATTCATCCTCACACACAAAATAGACCTTTATCTATAAAAACACGTCTCAGAAGCCACTGTACAGAACATTTAAAGGTGGAACCCAATGATATGCATGTTGGCTGTGGATACACACACATCCATCTCTCCACATTTTCCAACAATGCTTCTACATTTTAAAGGACTCTTTCTTCTTTAATATCAGTGCTTTCTTTCTCCTCTTCTCCATTTCACTGGTCTCGTCTGTCTTCAGAGGCACCTGAAGGCACATAAGGCGGGGAAGTGAAACCGACTGTGATTCTTCAGTTCACTTCCCTGCAGCCTCCAGTGCACCAGTCTCCATACGGTGGCCCAGCTGAGCTGCGGAAGTGAGGAGTCCCTGGGCAGGGGCAATTTACCAGCCCGCTGGCAGGCGCGCTGGGAGCAGAGACCCAGGCACACGTCCATGGGAGGCTCTGGGAGCAGCAGCAAAGGAAACCTCGAAGCTTGAGTTAATGAGATTAAAAAGAAGAAGGACTTTCTTCTATGAAAGGATGAATCGAAAGACTTAAATAGCTAAAAAGGCCATCGCTTTCTTTTTAAAGAATTAAATATAAATTGAAGATAGTGGTGAGAAATTCTAATTTTCCCACTTCCTCCTGATGCCCTTGTAGTCACCTTTGGGATCCTTTCAACCCCATTCTCCTGGTTTTATGAATTTTGTGCTATCGGTGGAATCTCAGCTATGTTCACAATTTTCCTTGATCGCAAAATGTGAATTCAGGTCCATTTTGCTTAACGTATCTTTTACAATTAATAACAAATTAATTTTAAAGAGCATTTTCTGTTTATTTCGACTTTTCTTTATCTCAGCTGATTGTTAGCAAAATGCCAGTGAGTAGAACTATAACTAACCCATTTTACTGATGTAGGACTCAGCCAATGTGGAGGTAGAACATACATTTAGGTTGATGATTTGGAGGGTAAAAAACATGCTGAATTTTGCACTATGGAATTCATCCATGGAAGGGGTAATCCTTAGCAGAGCCTACAAACTACTCCATGATTTGGACAATACTTCCTGCTCAATCTCTAACCCCGTGTACCTCCTTTCAGTTCCTGGAATGCACCAAACCCTTTTCTATCTAGATGTTCATGAATGTGCTGGTCTCTTGGCTTGGGCCTTCTCCAGCTGCATATGCTGTCTTTCCCCTAGACCCATTGCCTGGATATCTCACCTTTCAAGGCTCATCTTGACCTCTTCTGGAGAGAAAGCCTTTGGCCACTCTGACAAGGTCGCAGCACTCCGCAGCAGCACTTACTGTCTCCTAGCCCATCGCTTGTTTCTAATCTATAGCAGGTGTTACCACTCTGGTTGACTTATGTAATTACTTCCTCTTTTCCCCTCCACTGTAAACTACCGGAAGTCAGGAACGTGTCTGTCTGATTCAACTCTGTATCTCAGAACCTAGCACAGGGCTTGGAGCATTACACATGTTCAGTACAACTTTGGGGGCTACTCAACAGCAGAACCTCTTGTTAGTGACAAATTGCAATGCATCATCACCTCAAGCCCCCACTGCAGGCACGACACGGGCATGGGTACAGGTTCAGGAAAGCTGCCCAAGGGTGTGAAGGTCCCCTTTCACTCAGTTCTGCTCTCAGTTCCAATTACACTGGGAAGTAAGATGATTTTACAAAGAACGTAGTAATATTTTCATTTCCTCTTGTTGGCATAACAGGCTGTCCCCTTCGAACCCTGACACTTCTGAAAATACTGCATTCAGCCCAAGAACAAAGAGCTTCCTATTAAATGCCTTGATTAACTCATATTACAAATACATAGTTATTGAACTGAATCAAATTATAGGAATGAAGTTATCATGATTGACCTTTTTTTTTCTTTTGGAAACACTTTCTTTATTCTTTTGAGGACTGTGTTTTCCTTTTAACGGAATTCTATGTTTAACTCTAAGTTATAAAAGCTGGGCATTTTGTGATGTAAATGCTTCTAAATTTGTAATTATTTATCCAACAAATATTGAACACCTACTCTCCAAATTTGAGAATTTCTTTGCCCATCTTTCTTTAAGTACTATTCCTTTTTTTTCAGATTGCTTCTCTCTTAATAACTTCTTTGAATTCCCATACTTTATTGCCTTTTCCTTACTGCCTGTTTTTCTTCTCTTTTCATTTTCCTGTGATTTATCTTATTTCTTCACATCATAAATAGTTGCTATTTTCATTTCTTTACTATTGTGGATTTAACTCCAGTATCTTTCTGCCTCTAATGATGCAAATAGTTCTAACCCTATTTTTACTCATATTAATTCTGATGTTTACAGTAAAATGGACATATTCACTGTGTCATCTACGTTACCACTGAGAGTCCTTTCCCTGGTTAGCTCACTCTCCTGCCCCCATCATAATAGTGTTTATTTGTTTGTTTTAAAGCAGTCATCAGTAACTCATGCATCATGAATTCTTTTGGAAGTTAATGGGAAGGACATGACAATAAATATATTTTCTGAAATTCTAAATGAATAACAGAAGGTATAAACATTTATGGCACAATTGTTAAAATGGCTTTCTTGAAACAAAATAGATACAGAATAAATTCCCAATTAGAATAATTTTGTTTTATGTCATTAAAATATACAGGCATTTTGGTAATTCTGACTGCTACCTGTTGTATTCATCACCTGTAAGTGTCACGCACACAAATAGCTTTCTACTGCCCTTGCAGGAATGAAGCTGATATCATTCTAGCCCTGCAGTGCGCAGAAATCTAGGGGTGGGGGCAAGAACCTTTAGGTTTATATCAAAATTTTAAGGCTTTGTTTTGCTTTGTTTTATTTTCACAATCATTTTTTTCCTGTGGTTAAATGGAAAGTTCTTATTTTTATTGATTTATTTAAAACATATTGGCCCATTCTATCTTTCAGTAAGTCTATATCATAGGGACAAAACTCGGCAATCTCATTATTTAACCCCTTAATCGCAGAACTGATAACTAATTATGGCAGACCAGTGAGAAAGAATTTCAGCTTAACTCTCACACTGAGCTAAGCCAGAATCTAGAGTGTGAACCTCAGTTATATTTAAGACAAATTCCAATTCATATTGAACTCATATTTTTGGGTCAAAATCAGGCAGGGAGTTAAGTGCTTTCATTAGAAATATTCGGAGCAGTCACTGTCTAGTGGGGGAGTAAACACACAGACCAAACCCACAACAGCATGAGTGCCCCTCCAGAGTTACCCCCTTAGGACAAAGCAGAGAGCTCCTACAGACACATTGTACTCAGCCCAGCTGATTCACTCAGAGGGCAGCAGTGCTGACAACATATGCCCTTTGATCAAAGCAGCTGGAAATACAGGTTGGCATTTAGAAAAATAATTGTTCACATGTTCATTTATATGCCTAGATTAGTTTGCTGAGTATATGCATGTCAATCAAAGAGAGCGGTGTGTAAAATGTACCTGGCTACTCTAATTTCCAATTAGAAATTATTAAAATACCATGGGAATAATATTTAACCCTCTTCTGAATAATGACCAATGTATTATACTTGATTCTATATCTAAGCATCTATATGGTTGAAAAAATTAGTAACTCATTCACTGTTTTTAATTAATCACTATTTACTTCTCTGAAATTACTATTTAAATTTTTAAGTCTTATTATGGGAAGTTGAAATTCTAACTTGGCAGGGCAGAATTATTTAGTCTTGAAATCTCTCCAAGTGTATGGAAAAAGATCACTGAGACTCTTTCCACCGGAAAAAGGACAAAATTTTGTGTCCATTTTGTGTAGTGGTGGCTCCCAAGTGCCAAGAATGGGGGTTAGCAAACTTTGAAAAAAATGGGAAAAAATCCAGCTTGCCTCCTGTTTTTGTGCAGCCCACCCAGAGAGGATGGTTTTCACATTCTTAAATGGTTAAAAAAAATCAAAAGGAGAATAATACTTCATGACACGTGAAACGTACATGAAATTTTGTGTACACAAATGACATTTTATTGTCACCCAGCCATGCCCATTCATTAATGTATTTCCATGCCTGCTTTTGTGCTACAAGGGAAGAGTGGTTACAACAGAGATCGTGTGACAACCTGCCTCCCCCCACCCTCTGCAAGCCCCAAATAATTACTATTTGGCCTTTTACAGGAAAAAAAAATGTCAGCCCCAGGCTTAGAACAATACCTCTCCTCAACTTCTTCTCAAGCCAGACACATTAATATTGAACACTTACAAGTTTCTTTTTAAAAGGAAAGTCTTGAGTCTGTATATAACTCTAAGAACAATCACCAAATTATATCCTAGCACTGAGAGAAGCATAGTAAGAAGCAGAACACCATGGATGAGAACAGAGACTCAGGGGCCACACTCCCTGCGGCTCCACTACTTAGCAGCTATGCGATTATCGACAAAATGCTTAACTTCTCTGTGCGCCAGTCTTCCCATCTACAGAATGAAGCTTACAATGGTGCCCATCACTTAAAACTATTATGAGCCTTAAATGAGTTAACATGTAAAATACTTAGAATATTACCTGGTATGAAGTATAGCTGTTCTAAATAAAGTTACATTTTTATGTCAGGAAAATTGAGATACGTAGAAATTAGCTAAGATAATAAGTAAACCTCCACACGTTCCTAAATATGGGAAAAATACAAGCAAAATTAAAATGTGAACATGTCCACTTTTGTCAGTATGTCCTCTTCGCCAGCACAGTGCATAAATATCTACTCTAATTGCCTTTTGATTGTAGGATATAACTATCTGTCTCCTGCACCTGTGGTATAGGAGATAATTTTGTAATCAATGGTCCTGTTTCATAATAGTAAACAAATTGTATCCTGAATGGCTGAGTAAGTTCTGAAAGAAAATCTAACTACCTAACAACTTCTAATGTGAGGGTATGAAATTGGTATAAAGCGAAGCAACAATTTAGAGAATGCCCAGATACAAGATTAGTTTGTTTTGTTAAGGTTGTTGTTCAGTTCTTAGAAAGAGAGCCAATAGAAAATATTGTATTACATTTAGAGCAACACTTTCTAAACACCCAAGACAGAAATAAAACTGTGTGTTAGAAAAATCTAATGGCTTTTTAATAATTTCAGGTCCTTTTAGCAAATAGATAATTAGTACTCCTGATGTTTAAATAGATTTTACATTAATTTATGTGAAATCTTTAAGTAGGCTATGTCTTGTAGAAAGTGAAATCTTTATGAGGTAGTCTTCTATCTTCTATAAAATATAATATCTTAAAAACTATGTTCTAATGCAGAACTCTACATGGGACTGTAACAGCTGGTTGTTAAATGTTTTAAAAATGTAATCATTCTCATGAATGCATTTCTACTACAGGTGTTTTCCTGGAGGAGGTTCAATGGATTTTTGTCATGTACAATAGTAACATAGATTGAGAATGATATTGGTGAAGTGCAACGCTGGGGCTTTTTCATTTTATAATCGTAACTCCTTCAGCTTTCAATAAGCATTTATTTAACTGGTACATTGTGTGAGATGCGATGGAAATGTAAAATAAAATTTAATTATTCCAGTCCAATTTGATTTATTTGGGACAATGACTAAATTATGAATTAAAATTAGAAAGTACAAATCAAAAAGAAACTTTGGGTTATTTAAGATAAACTTAGACTATTAAGTCTTCTGATATTTACTTCTTAATGTTCTAAATATTGCACATTATATCCCTTTATTAAATTAAATTTTCATGCTTTAGAAATTCTTAACAATGACTTTTCCAAAACTTTTTCAAGAATTTATTTCTTAAGTTTCATATTTCTTGCAATAAAACAAAACAATAACAAAGAAACAATATTTCAAAATATTTTACTTTTTGTCTACTTATGTCTTGTTGTTTTAAATTAGTTATGTATATATTTGAATATATGAAAATAAGTCTCTTATTTTTAAATTTATTATCATTAATGCTTAGTCTGCTAAAATAAAACATGAATCTGAGCATAAATGACATACTTAGAAAAAAATGAAGCCACTAGAGCAAAAATTAAAAATTAATTTGAGTATTTATAAAGTCTTTATAATTGTGTTGCTTTTTCTATTTGGACTTAATAAAAAATGAAAATTATTTAATAATATTTATAAACATGGTTAGATTTTGTTGTATTAATAGGCCTACTTCCTATAGATAACATATCCTTAACAAGTAAATTTTCTTTGAAGTTATTCTGTTTGTTTATATGTTGTTCTTATTTCAACTGACTGGTCAATTTTAATTTTCCAACCCCTCTTCTGAATTTGAGGAACTTTTTAATATTTAGACTTTAAGAACTACAGGTGGACAAGAAGTAATAAATATAATGAATGCCTTTCCATTCAACTGTCTTCAATAAAAGTGATGCAATTGCAAAAACAATTGTTTAACACATTTATCTCTCTGTTGAATCACATGTAAGGCTGGAAAAACATTTCTACATTATACTGATACTGTAATAATAGTCTGATATAAAGCTATTGATTGCTACATTAAAGTTAAGAACTTGATGATCATTCTTGCATTCTTTCTGTGAATTAACATTAGAATAATGTCATTAGTACCTACAAATTAAATTACTGTAGTTATCGAATACTATAACAAAACCTAAATTATGTTAATTTGAGATCAACAATAGGTTCACATGAACAATTTTCTGTGTCTTCTGCTTTTAAAGGAAAATATGGTTTCTTCCTACACAGAAGTATCAGATTCTTGCAGCATCCATGACACTTGTATGCATTCAGTGGTTAGACACCAGTACATATCCTTTAAATGACACGGCCCAGTGAAGCTGGAAGGCGTCGTCACAGGGCCGGGCAGCCTGGCATCTCAGCCTTCCACCAGGACAGAGCCAGCAGGCCCCAGCTGGTGTGCTGAATCCAGACTAAGGTGGAAATAGATTTTACATTTTGAAAGTCAACTCTTTTAACATTGAACCCTAAGACATACCTATTTGATGCAAGTACACGGAGGGCTTCAGAAATTATTTATTGGATCAAATTTATAATGCTCATTTCCAAACATTACTCTTAAAACAAGTTAAATCTTAATTTTATCATCCTTCTGGGTTTTTGAATTTATACTAGATAATACATATTTTTTTAAATAGGAATAAATGCATGTCCAGGACTACAACTATGTTGTCTGAATCCTCAGTATGTATTTCCTGTGCTAACTTAAGCATACCAATAGGTCATTTAAAAGTTATAAAGGCTAAATAAGAGAATATTAATCATCAGTGCCCATTGTGTGGTGACATTTGCCCATCACACTAAGCTTACCATTCTGATGGTAAGCTTTTGATGGTAAGCTCTAGACAAATGAAAAATCCTTATAAAATAAATACACATTCCACATTCTTGTTCTCACTTGGACTCTGTGTTCACTATTCAAGCCCACAGGGGTTCTTGCTTGTGCTATTGTCTTACCATCATCTTTTGATACCACAATTTATTAACTCAGCTCTCGCAAATATTAGCAAAAATCCACTTACAGGTCCCTAAGTCAAAGGTTTCCCATGCCTCCTGTGGGCCTCACCTGAACACCAGTGCTGCCTAGGCAGCTGCAGAGAATATCTTCCATATCTTGAAAGTTTAGTCATCTGGGACTGGTAGAAACATCACGATGGGAAAAATAAACATTTAGTTCCACAAGGCTGCACACGGTGGACCCAATCCTTTTGACATCCTTCTGAATGGGAAAATGCCATCATGGAACTTTAAACCATGTAACTTCTCATGAAACACTTCAGTGGATTAGCCTGCGGTAGCCTGCCTGGCCTCTGCAATCGTAATGTCTTATCATGAGAAACTGAAAAGATACCGCTTCTTTTTTTCTAAAAAGAGAAAGCAACCCTATTCTTGGGCTCCTTGAAAAAGGTTTTAAAATTGGAGCCAGTAAAACACGATGGTTAAATCCTACAGTCTGTTTCTTGTTTAAAAATCTCAGCAGCATTTTTAAAAGCATCCTTTCTCTCCCCTCTTTGACCTGAAATCCTAGTTGCAATACACACAAGGGACAGATTCCAAATAACAACCACCACCACCACAACTCCCCAACTTCTTTGTGACTTCTGAGCAGGTGCACAGAACTAAGAAGCTAGATGACCCCCCCTCCTCCTAATTTTCAACTTGCTCCCCTTTGAGATG
This sequence comes from Tonatia bakeri, assembly GCA_004024845.1. Lineage (NCBI taxonomy): Eukaryota > Metazoa > Chordata > Mammalia > Chiroptera > Phyllostomidae > Tonatia > Tonatia bakeri. Next base: position 352,478 of record PVIA01000588.1, on the reverse strand, counting down.
GGAGCCAGCAGGCATGATTCACTCTGATACCCTGAAACCTCTGGCTTTGCTCTACTTTGAAAGTGAAGAGAAAAGGCTTCCCATAAGATAGAAAAGTTTGCTGGGGTACGTGATGCCACAATTTCCAGTAGAGACCTTAATAGACAAAGCATTTTGGAACTCTACCTCCAAAGGGGACTGACCCTATGCACTAACCGCCCCCCTCTCCCCAAGAAAACAACTTGAACTCCTGACAGAGAGAATTAAAGCTTTCTTCTTTGAGCACACCAGGCACTTCTGCTGGCCCAAGGCACCCAAGGCAGGAAAAGAGGTGAAGGGGCGGGGGACTTCTCAAGGCAGAGTCCACTTCCTTAAGCAAGCTCATTTTGATTTGGAGGGAGGACTGGACCCAGAGGATTCCAAAACTGCACTTCTAACTGCCCTGGCCTTTGGCCCCACTTGTCTGTCAATTTCTGTCCACAAGTCCCACATTTCTGGCTCTGAGGATATTGAGAATGTGGGTTTTCTAGTGCTTAGGGATGCTATGATAGACCAGTTCTCTGTTGACCTTTCAGGGACTAAGACATCAACTTTCCCCACACAGTCTGAATTGTTGTTTACGTTTGTTTTCAGCCTGCCTAAGCCTCCAGCCCAGCCTACCCATCTCCCCCCTCTTCCCTACCCCTTCCCCTCCCTCCGGCCTCTCTCCCCACCTCCACCCCAGCTCTCTTCTTTGTGGTCTCCTACCTGCTGGCCAGGCTCTGCCTGCAGTGCTGCCTGAAGGGCATCAGGTGGTAGTTCATGGCGTCCAGCAGCAGCTTCTGGCAGACGGGGTCCGTGCGCATGAAATCTACTGACTGGACCCGCTCCACCAGCTCCGGGGCAGGGATGAGTGCGAAGCGGAGGCGCTTCATGAGGTCGGGCGCGTACTGCATGCGGGTCTCGCGGTCGTGCTCCAGCCACAGCACGGACATCTGGAAAAGCGCCAGCTCCGACTCCACCGGGGGCGGCAGCGAGTCCAGCAGGGCGCGCATCTCCTCGAAGTTGAGCAGCAGCACATCTTCCACCAGGTACTTGTTGGCCAGCTTCTTGGTCTCCTCCAGGCCGTGCAGCGCTGCGATCTTGCACACCTGCTTGTAGTTCTGCACCGAGATCTGGTCGTTGAGGAACTGCACGCAGAGCTTGGTGACCTGGGGGATATGCAAGATCTTGCTGACCGACAGCACCTCCTCCACCGTGTCCAGGGAGAGGGTCACGTTGGCCGTGTAGAGGTACTCGAGCACCAGGCGCAGCCCAATGGACGAGCAGCCCTGCAGCACCAGATTGTTGATGGCCCGGGGGCTGGTCAGCAGCTTGTCGTCGGGGGAGGAGGAAGGAGTCCCGGGCTCCTCCTGTGGCGGCGGCTGCTGTTGCTGTGACGGCTGCTGCTGCGGCTGCGGCTGCTGGTCCTTGGGGGCCCCCAGGCCGTCCTGGCCGCCGACCCCTCCCCCGAGAGGGGGGTGGCTGGAGAAGAGAGATCGGAAGTACTGCGAGCAGGAGGCCAGCACGGCCTTGTGGCAATGGAACTGCTGGCCCTGGGCCGTCAGGGTCACGTCGCAAAACAGCTGCTTCCTCCAAAGCAGGTTGAGGCCGTGCAGCAGGTTGTCGCTGTGGCTGGGGTCGAAGGTGGATGTCCTGTCCCCGGATCTGGACATGGCGAGCTGACTCGGCGCACCTGGCTTTAAACCCTCCTCCAGCCTGGCAGACAGGGGTGGGGGATGGGAGAGGGAGGAGAAGGGTAGTGGAGGGGGTGGGGTGTGGCCGGGGTGGGGAAGGGTGTGGAGGGGAGGGGAGGGCGAAGAACAACAATCAGTGCTCAGCTTGGCTCCAGCCCAGCGCCCTCAGGACCGCGCGACCCTAGGGGGAAGGTCTGAAGGCGCGGGATCCGTGAGCGCCACCCGAAGGGCCCTGCCTGGGGTCCGGGCGCCGGTTCTGCTCTCTGCTACTCCTCTCGCCACCGCCCCACACACTTCGTCCCTCACTTTCCTAAAACCGCCCGGGCTCGGCTCTGGGCAGCGACAGCGGTGGCCGCAGCGACGGCAAAGTGGCGGCTGAGGCCGAGACGCCTCGTGGGCTTGTGTCCATGCCGGACCGGATGAAGGGAGAGGCCGGGGAGTGGGGAGCCAGGGGTGCCCCGAGAGTGTAGAGGAGACCGATGGAGGCGGTTCCAGGTCAACTTGCGCCCGCCGCTTTGCGTTTCGCAGTTGGTCCAGTTTTGGGGGGGTAGGAACGGGGCCCGACAAGCGTGCGGGTGGGCGATTCTTAGCCCTCCAAAAGCTGGGAACCCTTTCGATTATCCGTGCTGCCCCGAGAAACTCCTGGGTTAATAGTCTGAGGGAGCAGATAAAGCCCTTTCTTCTCCCGAGAAAGTGCAGCGGAGCGCGGTGAGGACCAGCTCAGTGGACTCGGCAGAGGCGGGAGCTGTCCGTATCAATTCTAGCTCATTTCCCTCACCCCGGCCCTGCCTGCTTCTCTGCTTTGCAAACTGTTGGTCTCCCCGTCACCACTCAGTTTTACTAATTTTCCAGAGAACCTTTAAACCCGACAGGAGGATTCCTCCAGCCCCCTATCCCCGAGCCCCTCTCCCCCGCCCTCCGCATTTCAAGGCGCAGAAGTTCACACGGGTGTCTCCCCTTCCCTCGTAGGGCGGCACTGAGGAAGACGAGGAGCTGGAAGTGGGGCTACTGGGGTCATTTAGAACGAGAGGCAGGAGGGGTTCAGGTGGACAGTCCTCCCTCCTGGGCACCTGGCGCAGTGGCTTTAACTCCAATAACTGTGAGAAGTTCAAAGTTAACATGCAGGTGTTGGGGGAGGGGGCTGTCTAATGGGGGGGGCGGGACGCAGTTCCTTTAGGGGTCTCTCCATCCCATCAACACCGCCGCCGCAACCGCAGTTTTCCTTCGAGTCCCTCGGTACAGCCCCCAGTGTCCCCCCCTCCACTCGGGCACCCCCACTTCCCTGGCCCTGGAACTACTTCTGTAAAAAGTCTGAGCCGCCCACATTTAGGCAAAGGAGGGCAGGATGGGGGAGGCTAGGCGAAATCGATATTCCAGGTCCTTAACCTGTAATTGCACCTTCTAGGGCTGAGCAGAAAGGGACCCTCTGCCCACATCCCGCCCGCGCTCCCGCCAGCCGGGGACCTCCGCCGCCGCCGCCCGGCTCCGAGGGATCCCGCCGGACCTGCGCCTTCCACTGCGGCTCGCTCTGCCCTGCCTGGCGCCGGTCCTGGATCGCCGGCTTCCTATTTACACCGGACTGGGCTCCTCTCCACTCACTTTACCATCCCGTTCCAGGTGGACCCTAACCTCCCTCGAGCTCCCTCCCCCGGCAGCACCCCCCCACACTCGCCCCCAAAGCGCTGGCTTTCCTGAAATCTCTCCCAGAGTCTCTGTGTTTAAGTGGACCAGGTCGTACCTCTCTCGCTCTCTCCGCTTCGTTGTCTCTTCCCCCTTCCCCCACCCCCATCCTTTCCTGCTACCCTTCCTTCTTGTTCTCCTTTGCCTTTCCCCCTCATCTGCTTGTTTCTTGCCATAGTTTTGATCTTTAGGAGCGTTTGCACACAACTGCCCCCCTCCCGAGGACTCCCTCCCCCAGCCCTTCCCCCCACCAACAACCCAAAAGACAACAAAATACACACAAGGCAGACACAAGGCCAGAAACTTACCTGCTTTCAACCAGCTGCAAAGTCAAGGCTCACTTAAGCTCCCCCCCAAAAATCAATTGTCCTTCCTTTTTAAAGGTTTGTTCTCTCCTTGGGAGGGGGAAAACACCTTCTGGTTCCCAACTCCAGGCAGTCACTCTTTACAATTTATTTTGTCGTACATCATTTGATCACCATGAATTAGCAACAGCAAGAAAATGTAGGAGAGGGAGAAAAAGAGAGAAAGAGAGAGGGAGAGAGAGGGAGAGAGAGAGAGGGAGCAGAGCTTTCTGCAAGAGAAGAAGAAGAAAAAATGTACGTGTGACAAATTATGCTACCAAGAAACAACACATCATTATCCTTGGGCCTGGGGCTCAGTGAGTCGTAACGAGAGTAATAGGAAATCCACGGTTGGGGAGAGAAACGGTCGTGCTTGGCCAGTAGAGAGAGACCGTACAGGGGGATGGATGCTGGAGAGACTCGCAAAATTATGGCTCAAGGCTATTGTAAAAATTGTCGAGCGTAAATGACTGCGATTTCAAACATCTTTGGAAGAAAGAAGGGGAAAAAGCGAGCCCCCCTCCCTCCCTCTCCCTCTCTCTCCCTCTCTCTTCTCTCTCTCTCTATAAAGAACCGTCAAGTTTTAGTGCGCATTGCTAATTAGTCAATTTCTCTCTGCCTTCACAGGCTGGCGACTTCGCTGCTGAGCTGAAACTGCTAATTTCTGTGACCAGCTTTTTTCTTAGCTGTGATCTGGATGAATGAGTAGCTGTCTCAGAGAGATGACAAAAATAAACTCTAATCCCCCCCAAAATTTCCACTACATCTTTCTCATGCATAGATTTATGATCTTCAAGCGCTCTGTGCAATATGCAAACTTTTTTTTGTGTCTGTATATATGCTGTTGTTTCCAGATTTCACTACATTGGTATGCTGCTTTTCCCTTCCACCCCCCCCCCCCAACTGTGAAATGCAGAAACCGTCTGAGTCAAAGTATGCCAAGATGCCACTTTACAGTTTCTTGGTGTTGGGGGTGGGGTCTGACTTGGAAGACACTAGCTGTTGTCTATGAGGTGAGTGGCTGAGTGTACAGATGGGGGTGGGAAGCAGAACTGGAGGGCAGAATAGATGAGAGCCCTTGCCTTACATTTGTTTCCCTGCACTATTCGAGCTTTACGGTCTTGTCGAAAAACATATTTTCTTTATGATTTTGTCTGGTTAAACAACCACAGTTCAACAGATAAGGGTTCAGAAGTCACTTTTTTAATTAGAAGATTATCATATTGTCAGATTTGTCTTTCAGTTAGGACTTTTTGATTTGCAGGAGCTAGAATCAAGAGCTAAGCAACTCAGCTGCAATTTCAATGAAGTAACCCTTCAACTTTGTAGCTCACCTGATAAACAAGGACAACCACACAGAGCTCACATTTTTAACCCTGCTTAGCATGCAGAACGAACCCCAGCAGGATTCCAGAATTTTAGCTGTACTAGAGATTCATGTGCATTTTGGTAGAGGACACGTTCCCTAGACTTACCCCATGATGTATTACACCCTTACATTTATAGCCTTGTATTTTGGTTGTCAATGGGGGTTGGAGTTGTCCAAGAAAGAAAGAAAGAAAAAAAAAACAAGCAGAAATAGAAAGGTATGCCCTTGAACAGATGAACGTGAAAGAAAGCTGGACATGAGTTAAATAGAGTTTTGTTTGCTATTAAGAATATGATTCATTCCAATTTATTTGTGCTCTGATTAATAAACTTACTGAAATGCACGTCAGGGCATCACCAAAAGGCTGTCTTTTTACCTTCTTCTTTGATTTGTGAGAGATGGAAAGACACCTGCTTAAGGGAGGGGGAAACCTGAAATTCTTTGGTTCAGAAATAGGGACTTCCCCATTTAGAATGGTGAACATTAACATGCATATAGGATATTTCCTCTTAAATAAATGAAGAATGATCTATCTGAAAATGTTTCCCTTACAAAGGCCCTTCTCCATCATGGTCCTAGATTATCTAAGGGTAAGACTTCTTTATTCAAATCTTGCTGAAATGCTACATTCTCATATTCATATTTATAATAGAAAGGCCCAAATACATGGTAAAATAAGAGGGAAAAGGATTTTTTGTTGTTTAAAGCAGGGGAAAGAGAGATTATCCAAGTCTTTGGGGCCTATTATTTGTTTTGATTCTTTTCTTTTTTGCATTTCCCTTATTTACGTCTTGAATAGGAAGATTGTGGGACTATCACATAGCATCTTTTGAGGGTTCTGTTTCATTAGCAATTAAAGATACCAGGTATAAGGAATGTCACCAAATTCCCAATTGTGCAAAGTACAATTTGTATTGTGAGCATTGCTGTTGATCTTTTATGAGTTTTCAATGAAGTATTTAGAACTAAATCCAAAGGCAAATAGGAGTATTGATCACTTAAATTGTTGCCATCTTTCCATTCTATAATAAAGCCATTTAAGTGTGTTCTATAGACATCAAAATATCTGTTTTCGATTTTTTTTCTGATAGGATATATTGATCACTAATGATGACCACTAGGATCTTTGTTGCTTCCAAACAATATAAAAGCCACATTTTGAGAATTTTGACTACCTGTGATTTTAATGCTTATTTAACAGCCAAGGTGGAAGGCGAAGTGAAGGGATTTGGGGTCATGCAATTCCAAAGCGGCTGCTAAAATGAAGGAGCTAGGTTGTTTTCATCTGGGCTTTAAAGTTACACTATTTGAGAATATTTAAAATTACAGAGAAAAAAAATTACAGTTAAAAATATTGATAATTAAAGGCATCGTTTTATAATCTGTGTATAAACTACCATAGATATAATGTAAATCTCCCACCTCCAACTGGCTTTGACTGGCATTATTGCAGAATTCACAAATGATATGACACTATTTACAATAAATCCTGTTATGAAAGATTCATTTTGCAGCAATCAGATGCCAGCTACTAAGCGATTGTAAGTATCTGAATTTTATCCTACTTCACTGTTTAACGTACAGAAATTGCATCTGTATGTTTGATCTGTCCTGCTGAGCACTATCAGCAGCTTGCATCTCTGCCACTATTGTTTTTAAAATGGCAGGAAGGACGTGACTAGTCAAGAGCACTCAGCAGGATGGATTCCACACGGCATAAGAGAAGCCAGAATTGTCTTACAAAAAATTAAATGTGATCATGTAAGTCATCTAATTCAAGCAGTCTTCATACTTGGATGGAATTATCAAAATTATTCATCAGTGAATCTGCATTTAAACTGTGTACAGTAGAAAGATTCTGAAACAGTTGCCCCTGAGCAGTCTACTTAGAGGTGCCACTAACTCTGAGTGGTCTGGTCCGCCTTCAGCGAGGCAGGGACCCAGGGGAATCAGTGAGTCCAGTAGCTCAGAAACACCATCTCACTGGACTGGATGAACTCAAGATTATCTTCAGGGTAGTTCTAGAAGTGTTTTGTTGCCTAACATGAAGGGACAGCCACATTAAAACTTATTATCCCGGTTCTTGACTTTCCTGGTGGGGACTTGTGAGTATAAATGTGAGGGCCAGGCCTCCTTTGTGTTTCTTTTCTTGAGTAAATACTGTTTCCTGTGGCCTGACCTTTAGGATTGTTAACATTGTGAAGTGGGTGGATAAAGAGAGAAATTATCCCATTTCATTGATGAAACAGAATTGAGTAAAGAAGGACCTCAGAGCTTCCTCAAAGCCAGGAAGTAGGAAAACTCAGACAAAACTCGTAAGTTTCTATTTTTTTAAAATTTTAAATCTTGGGAAGACATGGCCAGAGCTATCACAAAGCTATCAGCATCAAGAAGCACATTGAAGAAAAAAAATCTGAAATAAAAATAAAAGATAAGAAATGATGTTATTGGCTAGCATTTTGTCAAAAGCCAATGATTTACATTTACCCCAAGGTCAAACCCCAGTTCATGGCAAACATTCTGGTTCCCAGGATCTGATTGTAGCTCTTGTGGGGAGTCTGTTGTTAGCTGTTTTCTAACAATATTCCACGTTTACACCATAGTGTCTGTGCTTGTGTTGTGTCCTTATGAGAGGCCTTGGTTCTCTGCATATAGAAATCCCACCTGTTTCTCAAGATTAAACTTAGGTTTCTTTACATTTTCATTGTGAAACTTTTCCTAGCAATCTTGAGCAGAATTATACTCAATACTTATAGTATTACTATATACTAGTAATTAACTTAATACTGTAATGGTTAATATTTACTGAGCTCATTACTTGTGTGGTGGACACTAGTCTAAATCCTTCAGGTGTTTTATTTTCTTAATCCTTTTGCTAATCCTGTGTGAGAGTACAGTAGATCATCCTTCCAGGTATAAACATCCTGCTTTAATGTGATTTTGTTGTGGTTTGCCATCAAGAGTGAAACTTATTTCCTCACCCCTGGAATGTGACCTTGCTTTGACCAATGGGATGTACCAGGAGTGACTTTGTGTCAACTCCAAGTCTGAGCCTCAGAGGCCTTGTATACTTCAACTCTCCCTCTTTGAACCCCTGCCAGCCGCCATGTGAAAAAGCCCAGGTTAGCCTGGTGGTGGCTGAGATTCCACGTGCACCAGCTACTTCCAGCTGACCTGATAACTAAACTCAGGTGTATGAATGAGCCCAGCAGAGACAGGACAACCAACACAGTCGGAATTACTGACCCACAGGACTCTGAGTTACATAAATGGCTGCTGTTTCAAGCCATTTGTTTTTGGGGTGACTTGTTCCATAGTAAAATAAGCTGATGAGGAACAGTACTATTATAATTTTACCAATGAGAAAATGAAGTGTAGAGAAATCAAGTAAAATTTTCAGGGTCACGCAGTTTTTCAAAGGTAGAGCTGATACTTAAGCCAATACATTCTGATTCCAAGGATTAACTGTTCTGCTACAGTGGTCGCAAAAGAAATGCCTGTCTCTGGTGAACTTCGTCCGTTCATTTGTTCCTCAAGCATACGTTAAGTGTTTATTATATACCAGGCAAAGTGCTAAACTGTAGATACAATTATGACCAAAACTACATCCTTGTAGTTTATTCATAAGGGGCTAACATTCTAATGGAGGGGACGAGCAGGTATTTACCCATAAATTGAATAATTATGATGTGGTAATTGTTCTAATAGGGTATATATAATGAACTACTGCTGTAGAAGGGTGCAGGCCTCTAACTTCCTTATAGCACTTATTATCTGTAATACTCTTTTGATATTTATTATGTACTGCTTTATATTATTTGTTGCTTATTTAGGGAAATATGTGTTATTATTTCAATTAGATTATAAGCTTCAGGGGAGAAAAAGCCTTGTGTCTGGTAAAATCTCCCATGGTCCATAGCTATGTATCTTGTCCACAGTAGTTATTCAATATATGTGCTGATGGACTACCAAAAGCAAATTTTCATATTAGGCTAACAGCAAAAAGAATAAGGGAGTATTTAAAAATGAGAGACTATCCCTGGTTGGTGTGGCTGAGTGGGCTGAGCACCAGCCTGTGACCCAAAGGCCCCTGGTTCAGGGCACAGGCCCGGGCTGTGGGCCAGGCCCCCAGTTGGAGTTGTGAGAGAATCAACCACACATCGATGTTTCACTCCCTCTCTTTCTCCCTCCATTCCCCTTCTCTCTAAAAAATAAATAAAATCTTTCTTAAAAGGTAAAAATTAGAGACTGTATTGGGCATTTGACTAAAGTGCTGTTAGTCTCTTGATTATGAAGCTATTGTCTAAAAATGAATAATATTATATTGCAAAATTAACAATTTATTGTTCATAATACATGGATAAGAGCTTGATGGGGCCTGAGTGAGCGCTTTCCTCAAATCTTTAACCTGCGGCAACCGTCATTCAGCAAAGTGCTCTAGACATTTGAAAGGAGCAGTTACTTGTATGGAAACATTACACTACTAAACAAAGGTAGCACAGTGTCGTGATTCCAAGCATGGGTTTTGGAAGCAGAACCACCTGTGTTTGAATCTTTGCTCTGCCACTTTGCATCTCTGTGACCTTGGGCGTATAACCTCTCCCAGTTTTCTCATCAAAGAATGGAGATAATTATAGCACGTACTTCCTGGGGTTGTATGACACTTAAATTTTTGTAAATATTTGTAAAAATGCTTAGAACAGCACCAGATGCATAGTGACTGCAATGTAAATGTTTGTAAAATAAAAACTGAATAAACATATGTAGCTAGAAAGATCTCAGCTTTTCTGTCTAGTGCTCAACAAATATTAGGTGAAGAAAGTAATGAAGAAGTCACTTTTCTCAGGGTTGCAACAATTCAGGATGCTAGTCAAGAGGCAACTGGTCACTTTAACAAAAATAGCACTACTTTCGCCTTTATTCTTTAGGTACTTTGTGTTTATTTACCTATAGTTTTAAAAACCATCATTCTTTTATCTTTGGGGACATTTGGAATTTCATGTAATTCTTGAGTAATTGATATTCTAAAAAGGTAAAGCTATCTGTTACTAATCATAGTTTCACAATAGGGTGCAGACTATAGTCCTGACTTTGACAAGTAGCTTTCAGGCAACAGGCCTTCATGGCAATGATTGAAATGAGAGAGGATGATGTGCTTCAGCTTCTATCTTTAACGTTATCTGTCTCTGGACAACTCACTTTTCTTGTTTTGGTTTTCCGGTATTTGGAGAGAGAGAGAGAGAGAGAATTTCTTTTGTTTAACTACTGTTTAGGGTTGCATTGAGAAGTGACTAGAATGAATATTCCCCAAAGAAAAAATGGGAACTTTCCTAGTCACTTGTGGAATCAGATAAAGGTTTAGACAATAAAAGAAGAAGAAGAAAAAATTTGTCTCCTTCGGAAAAATGCACAGAGGCTTGAAGCCAAAGATATTTACCCAGTCATCCTTGTGTAAGTAGTCATATACAACGAATCAAAAATTGAAAGTATTTTGAGTATATGGCAGAAACTATACTAGGTATGTTCAGAAATAAATTATTTTATATGCATCAAACATTTTTGAAGAGTTAAAGTTGATGGGAAAGTATTAGTTTTACAGTAGAAATGCCATATTCTGAATGTTCATTAAAAAAGAAGCATGGAATTATTTTCCTGTAAGCAAGACAATGCATGTTTATCATAAAGTGTTACCATCCAAATTTGCAAATTATTCCAGTCTTATCCACCTTCAATTTTTTAACTTTTTGACTATATTTGTTTTTCATTCATTCATTCATTCATTCATTCATTCATTCAGTTTTTCCATTACTGTTTATCCCCCCTTATACCCTTTTTCACCTCCACCCAACCCCTCTCCCCGCAATCACCTCACTGTTGTCCATGTCCATGTGTCCTTTTTCTTTTTCGCTGGATCTCTCCACCCCCTAAGCAACTCCCCTGCCAGAGCTGTCAGCCTGCTCTCCATCTATGAGTCTATCTCTATTTTGCTTGTGAGTTCAGTTTCTTCATTAGATTCTACACATGAACAAAATCATATGGTTTTGTCTTTTCCTGACTGGCTTATTTCACTTAGCATAATGTTTTCCAGGTCCATCCATACTGTCACAAAGGGTAAACTTTTTTTCCTTTTTACAGTCACATAGTATTCCATTGTGCAGATATACCATAGTTGTTTTATCCACTCATCTGCTGATGGGCACTTGGGCTGCTTCCAAATCTTGGCTATTGTATAGGGGTGCTTATATTCTTTGAGTTAGTGTTTTGGGTTTCTTTCGATAAATTCCCAGAAGTGGAATCTGATAAGAGATTAATATCCCCTTATTTATAAAGAACTTCAAATGTATAAAGAACTTAAAAACTCAACACCAAAAAAAACAAACAATCCAATTAAAAAATGAGCAAAGGACCTGAATAGGCATTTCTCCAAAGAGGAAATACAGATGTCCAATAGATATGTGAAAAGATACTCAATATCATTAATCATCAGAGAAATGCAAATTAAAACCACAATTACATATCACCTCACACTGGTCAGAATGGTTAACAACCATAAATCAACAAACAACAAGTGCTGACAAGGATGTGAAGAAAAGGGAACCATTTTTCACAGTTGGTGGGAATACAGACTGGTGCAGTGACTGTGGAAAGCAGCATGGAGTGACCTCAAAAAATTAAAAATGGATCTTACTAATTCTTACAAATGAAGGTATGTATTGTTGTGTTGGAATATTCACTAGTCCATTGATCTAAATTTCTTAGTCTAGTTTCCCTTACAGATGATCTGTTTATACCTTGAAATATCTATTTATTCTTGCTCCCAGTTTTTTGTATTGGTGCAAATTTCTCATATTTTATATTCATAGTAACCTTTCTGTGCTTAAGGAGTGAGAGTTATGCTCCAGCTTCCTGGAGCGGGGTATCTACAGAAATATTTGGAACTTGTCTGCAAGGGAAATTTGTTATTCTCCCTTATTCATTCATTCATTCATTCATTCATTCACATCAGTATGGACCTGTAGCATTTATTTTGTATGTTGTGTTATAAAATCCAATACCACTTTATTTTGCTGCTCAAACTGTTCTATCTTTGGCCATCGGGAGGTTTCGCAGTTGGCTCTTATATTCCTTGACATACTTTCATCATTACTCTGCCTCCCTCCCTTCCTTCCTTCCTTCCTTCCTTCCTTCCTTCCTTCTTTCCTTCCTTCCTTCCTTCCTTCCTTCCTTCCTTCCTTCCTTCCTTCCTTCCTTCCTTCCTTCCTTCCTTCCTAGCATAACAAGATACTACATGTCATCTTGTATATTTCATGCCCCAGTCCTAGAATCAATGATTTCTCCAAAAAAATCTGTACTCCTTTTATTACAGAATGGTATTGGAAATGAAAATGTGAGCATTACTTGTGCCAGTTGCTAGAAGGGTATTGCTTTTAGGCCCTCACCTGAAAAAGGAAGGAAATATCTGTATGTGTAAGAACCTTGTACACACACACACACGTTTCTATGAATGTTTCTATATGTAAATGTCCATATCTATATTAAGTTAAACATGAGTTTATGCTGATGTTTCAACTCTACTCCATTACTAGCCAACTTCATGTTACTTTAAATGGTTTACATGGGAAACAACATGGTGAAGAGGAAGAACAGGCAAAATGCTGTTCCTACTTGGGGAATGATGAGATGTTAGAGTATAAAGCACTCTCACAGGATGTAAAGAAGCACTCTTATGAAGGAATACACTACATCCTTTAGTAATGATGTTCAGATTTACTATATAATAGGGCTATACTTCAAATGCTTTTAGTACGACATGTGGAAAATGAATACTTTGCAATTAAAGTCCAATATCTTTTCAATTGGACTTTTCAAAGTCCAGTATCTATGTAATAGGAGAGATGTCAGGAGTCTTACCTTAGAGTAAGATTGCAGACACAAGTCTGTTGGCAGGAAGCTATAAGAAGAAGCATCCCAGCCTAGCCTGACCTTGCTTCGGTCAGTCACTGATCCTGATGGCTAACGCAAGGTTCTATAACAGTGGTTGTAGCTGCAGTTCATCCAACAATTCACTGTCCAGTGAGAATAGGAAGAAAGAACATGGGACTTGGAATAGAAAAAAGTGGATTTGAGGGTCACTTACGTCATTTGTTGGAGTAAATAGTAACAAATATCTTCATGCCTCTAAGCCTTAGTTTTATCATTTACAAAATAGGATAATAATTTTTACAAAACTTATATTTTAGGGGTAGTGCAATGACCAAAAAAGCTAACAGGTGTCAAAATAATTTATAAACTAATAAAACAATGCAAAAAGTATCTATGGAGTGGGGAGGAGGATTGTGTGGTTGTTAATATATTTTTTTAGCTCTAAATCTCTCAAATTCTCAATCTCTGTTTCCTGAAAATGCTGACTGAAGCATAGGATATGAGCTCTCAGTTCATAATGCAGAGCTTGGGTAAATTTGCTTGAAGTAAGTAGAGGGCTTGGGCCTTTCAACTTAAGTATGAGAACCCATAGACAAATTATACCCCAATTCAATGATCAAAGAAGGATACACCCTGGAAAAGCCCCTCATTTGCATGAACTCTGGGAGGGAAACTAACAATGTATTACATTTCCAAAAATAAGACATTTCAATTGCAAACAATTAAGATTGCTTTCTGTTTCCAATTTGACATATCCCTCATATAAGGTGGTGTTAGAGGAGCCCTGAGCATTTCTGAAATATGGCAAAAGGGAAGTTATGATTGAGAATTTAGTGTGGCTTGGATTGGCAGCATGTAGTAGGATGCGTTTCTGTGTTCACAATTACTTCCCATGCGGAATTAAGGTGTTTCTTAATGAAAGAATGACTACCAGGGTATTCTGACTTCCATTATGCTGACTCACACAGCAGCAGGGCAAGAAAGTGTTGGACCGGAAGCTGTATTGTAATGTGAACCTATACGATTGCAACAGTCCTTGAAGAATACGAAGATATTTAAAGACAGTTCCCTAAACAAGAAAACTTGAAATGTTACAACTTGTATATGAAAGAAACTTACACAGTTTTCCCCAAATACATCATATTATTGATATATACAAGCTGGGAAGCTGAAAGACATTTTCTAACCATTAATAACAAAAAATATTTTGACCAATATGTTAAAAGAAAGACTAGAAAGACTAAGTGATCTATTTTTGTTCTCTAGAAAATAAAATTTTAGCTATTGTGCAATTGAAGACTATGAAGCCAAAATCAAGGGAATGAGTACATATAGGGATGTCTCAAGCATTTAGTTAGTTAAAATTATTATTTTTGGATTTTGCAATGGTATGGTATTGCTAGCTTTTAAAAATTTATTTTAGGCACCAGAGAAGGTGTACCTGCCTTTGTATGTAACACGCATTTGCTTCTTTGAGAACCCTTTCAAGTCTGTAATAAGTAGCCATGAAAGTAGGTGGATTTTTTGATGCACAAAGATGCAGGACTGATTGTAGCTTTCCTTGTGAATCCTTTGTGTTTGAGAATAGTCTTGTATGAAATGAAGAGTTGAGATTCTTAGAGCTTCATTCTGTTTGAACAGCCCTCGTCCTGACTGGCCTAGAAGAATCCAGTGCTCCCAAAGTCTCAACTCTCTATCCGGAGCCACTTAGGCAATTAACTTGTCACCACTGGGGGTAGGAGACTTGGACTTGTTTGTTCAGTTATGTTGATATATGGATGGATTCCACTCAGCATTCACTATTCACTCATTAATTCAACAAAATATGTAATACTATGTGTAAGATGACTTCTGTGCTCATTCATAGTTTCTTAAATGTATTAAGATTTGTGCAATGGGAAAACTGGCTTTGTATGAAAATTTGATTGTTTAAATACAACTGTCGTCAGTATGGTTCTGAAATCTGCACAAACCTAGAAACATTTCTGGTACCATAACTGCTAACCTAGCTTCTATAGAAATCATCTGGATTTATGATAGCAGTGCATTCCAAATTGCTTTATTCCCATAGCTGCATGTCAGAAGCAGACAGGGTACTTGTGCTAAGTGAATTTCCTAATAAAAGTTTAGTTTATTAAAGTGATTTAAAAACTACCATTTTTTTAAAAATAGTTTGTTGTTGATTAAGACATCTAAACAACCATTTAAGTAGTTAGGGTCTCCATCCCAGGGTAGACATGGTGATTTTGTATGTATGTATGTAGTACATGCATGCACACAGGAATTACATAATTATGTGCATACATGCCTCCGTACATAGATATACACATAGAGCACATCTAATCATTCTATTTGTGTGCGTGTAAAACTTAAGAATTAGTTTACCCATCCTTAGAGGGTATCTATTTATGAAAATATTGCTTTAGGACTATGTAATAGCCTTAATGGAGTAGGAAACATTGCCTGTCTCCTATGACCCGAGTGGGCTCTACTGTTTAATAATACATACACATGTTTACTCAGTGGCTGTGTATATTTCCCAAGAGTGAGGCACCAGGTGGCAGATGCCAACATTAAGCAACTAAAAAAATTTCGCTCTATTCTGTAAATATTTCAAAGGGGCAACGTAAGTCCACAGGATTCAAATTCTTGTACAGCTCTGCTCAATGGAAGGAAAATATTCTAGGCAAACGGGCTTTCAGAGCCCACCTCTGGCCTCCTGGCAGCCAATGGTGGCAAATAACTCTGAGCAGCAAATAAGTTAGGTGTAGTTGATCATTCTACCTTCTAACAACTGGATATGTATTACCATCAACAGATGCACACAGAAAATACACCAGTCTGTGATCTATCACAATAGCCCAGTCAGAAGTTAACTGAAGGCTGTGCCAGTCTTCCAGCATCACCTTCACGGGGAGATGCCCCCCTCCCTACTCTACCGAGAAGAGACACAGTTCCACTGTGAGGGCCCAGGGGTAGTTTAAATAATTTCTGAAGTTATAGCTTACTGTAAGCTTCCATGCACTTGCTCTGCTGAAGAAGATGGATTTACTACATGGAATCACACTCTTCCTGAAATATCCCTGGGTCTCCACAACTTACAGATATATAACAAGCAAAAGAGAGCTTATAGACACTGATCCATTAAGCCATTTTCCGAAAATATCTACCGTCTTTTCATATGAAACAGAAAAAAATCATTAAAGCTATGGTTTGCCAGACAATTACTTTGTCAAATCTCAAGAAATTGCATAATAAATTGTATACATGCATCAAACATGAACACCAGAGGAGTGTAACAAGCTATGTGTTTCCAGTCCACTTGCTCCTTCATCCAAACTGTAGCTTTTGTTTTCAGGAACAATTCTATATTCTTTTTGAAGACTTTCGTAAAATATGGCTATACATTTATCTATCAAACTAAGTAGAAGTAATTGAAACACTTAATATGCACAGTAATAGGGAAATGCATGAATAACTTCATTATTAATGTCTATTGATTATGTTTTCAAATAGGCAAATGTAGCTGCTAGTGCTTTTATCAAGTAAATCTATATGTGTATTTTGGTTTTACCTGTTTATTGGCAAATTTACAATCTATAATATGGGCACTTTTATTGCTTTACATACTTATTTGATATGTGCATAACCAAGGTCAGTGTATAAACTAACTAGTGTTTACTCAATTTGATTACTACGTTACATTTCTGATCTTATTTTCCCTTTGGAAAATTAACTGTACAAGGAAGCCCAGTAAATCTTTACTTAAAAATTCCAAACTTTAGATTGATTTCAGCAGTGAGCTTGTATTGATCTCCAAAGCTTTGCGTTCCTAACTAAAATCTAATCTTTATTTCACCCTTTAGTGACTACAGTCATAAATATGCTCACTCCTACCAGTGTAGAGTGGATTAATGGTTATTGGAGGTTGGGGCTTCCCACTGGGTCTGGGGAACCTTAACCTCTGGAGGACAACACGAAGGCATTTACCCCTTGTCAGCTATAATCCCTAGGTCCATTTTTGATATTTACCTGAGTGTTAAAAAGGAAGCAGAGCAGGGACTGGGGAATAAAGCTCCAGAGATTCTGCTTGGCTATTAATCACTCACAGTTAGATTGACTGCCATGCCTGATCCAGCTGCTTCCGGCCAGTGGAGTCACTGAGAGGCATGGCCCTGGCACTCGTCCACTCTGGAACCCAAGTTAACTCCTCCTGGGGAAGACCTTTACCCTGTGCCTTCAAGGAGGGGCTTATTGCATTGCTGTAACTCATTTGTCATTATCCTTCCAACTTTGCTGTACTGATGGAACAAATATTTTGGGGAGTGTGTCCATCCCATTTGCAAGACTAATTATAGAGAATAAAAGTGTAAAAAAAAAAAGGAACACAACAGAATTTGCTATCAAGGGATGATCAGTAGCATTCCAGACAGCCACAGACAGATGGCTGACAAATGGTAATGCAGTTGTAAAGCTGTTTCTCAAAGCATGGTTTTTGGTACCTCCTGCCCACAATAACCAAATTAGAGTGCTAACTTCGAATCGCTCGGGTGCCAGCATTGCTAACTTCAACAGGCACCCTAAGGAGCTCTTATGTTCTCCAAAGTGTGAGACCCACACTTGTAATGCTGCTGTGTTTTACCTTTTACCACTTTCTATGATGGAAAGCAAGAATTTTAATTTTCTTGGTCTTGATGGCAGCAATTACTATTAGCTAACCCAATCTTCATGATTTTCTTTAACGATAAGACCTTAATTTTCACCGGAGCTGCTTGCTGTCCAGTTACCATTTCCCAGGCCTTTTAATCACTACATACAAGAGGGACTTTTGTGTGAAACATGTAAAACGTTCCCCTTGAAGGGTGGAAGCACACCCCTTTACTTCCTTTACTCCCATCTCCTGCCTGGAATGTGTCTATGTTAGCTGGAACCTCAGCCGCACCTCCTGGACCACAAAGATGAGGCTGATGCCTGGGCTTGTGGTGTCCGAGAGCCTGAAGGGATGTGAGGCCCTGATGGTGTCATGAAACCACCACACTGGTTCTGGACTGCCTATGATTGGGTCTGTTTTATATGAGAGAATAAAACCTGTGTGTTTAATCTCTTAGTGTGGGGAGAGGCGTCACTGTAATAGTGGAATGAGCATCCTAACTGCTACAGACCCCATTTAGGATCATGGGATAACCTGAGGCAAAATCCTTTCACTTCAGACGACCCAACTTTTCCCAAGCATCATTATGGACTAGGAGGGTGAGAGTTGTGTCTGAATGTTAACAGTGACTTTGTTGTGTTTCTGTGGGTCTAAGAGTCAGGGGAGGGGTGAGCAATCCTGGTCTTGCTTAGAATTTCAGAAAGGTCAGTGTGTGCCTAGCTGTTGTCTACAGAGAGGTAACAGGTGTGCAGTGGTTAAGTGGCCACAGGGGTTCTAGGGAGAGCAGCAGCCCCAAGGAGAGATGTGCATGCAAGAATCTAGATTGTCTATTAAAGCAATTGATCACTTAGTGGTGCCCTCCATGCTCCATGAAGTTAACCTTTATCCGACTTAAGGCGAGGACTGTTACATATGGATGGAATGCAGTGTCTTGAAGCTTACTTAAAGTGTTCCTTTTACCTTGAGGGAGAAAAGATTGCATTTCTTTCTCTCTGTTACTATTTTTATTTCTTCTGTTTCCAGATCTGATCCTATCAAGTCACTAGCTTTGTAGCACTTCCAACTCTTACTGTCATGACTCTTAAGGTAATATTCAAATGCAGTAAAAGCAAGATTTCTTCACTGATGTCGGCTCAGTTATCAAAGTCATTTACTAGAAGCCTTCCTCCTTTTTTCTCTTCTATCTCATTCTGCTATGGATGTAGTTACAACATTTAATGTGGTTACCTTTATTGATACATTGATTAGTGGGATGGCTGCCTATTCACTTGCACAAATAATTTGTTATTAAGTTTCACATTCCAACATCTAGTGTGACCCCAACATCCTAGGTTACAACAGGGACACTCAGAGTGTGGCCCCAGCAGCAGCATCCCCTGAGAATTTGTTAAGGCTGCAAATTCTTGGCCTCCACCTGGGATCCACTGAGTCAGAAACCCTGGAGCTGGGGGCCAACAATTATGATTTTACAAGACTTATAGGTGATTCTGAGGCCCATTCAAGTTTGAGAACCAACCTTTCAGAGTGAATCTAGTCATATCTTCAAATCAAACTACCAAAAATGCTTAAAGGTTAATATTTCTTAATGTTTCCACACAACTGGAATCTTAGAGAGACTCTTACATGTTGGCTGTTGAACATGTAATTATATTACTTTTATCTCATCTGTCTTCAGTCTACAGATAACTGGGCCAGGCAGTAAGATGACTTAATTTGTGCTAAAATAGCCCTAATAATAATAACAGCTAACACTGTATAGTATTTTTTCAGCCTTCAAAGTGCTGACACATTTAAAATTTCATTTGATTATGCAATGGATTCAAATATACCATCTGAATCGGTGCAATTTAATTGCAGGAAAAAATAATAAACACAAACTGTCACAGACCATGTTTTAACCTTCTCTTTGTCTTTATGTCTCTGGTTCTTTGGCAGTAGAAAATATACTTGACAAAATGAATATTATTTAATGAATGAACACCTAGATGAATAATATCTAAGTATGATACATTAATGAATTAAGGGGAAAATCTACAGAGTTTTAGGCCAAATCCATTAGGATGAAGAGAGAATTTCACAGAAAGCATTTCGGTTTCCTAACTACATGTTTGCCACTAAGACATTTGACGACGGTGAGCACTCACTGGCTTACAGACGCACTGCCGAGACTGACTTGTTGTCTTTGTTTGAGTAGGAAACATCAACCCAGGAGTGCTCCTGGGTCCCACTGATGAGGCCAATACTCTTTTGTGTTATTATTAAATAGTATTAGATGAGAGAATATACTTTTTCAGGAAAATACATATAATATTTAGGAATTGATTCAAATGGTTCTTAAAGCCCTTTTTATTTTACCTATAATAAAAATCAGGATATTATGTTCTATTAGTATATCAAATACAATAAATAGTAATTTCAAAAATAATATTAAAAATTAAAATGAAAAATTGTTTTACATAACAGGGGAAAGTAAAATGAAACATTTCTCAAAAACCCGGCACCTAGTTAAGTGCTAAGTTTATGAAAGGTGTTAGTCAGTACCTTTACTGATGTTTCAGGATTGCCATCCTAACCAAATATTTCAGGGTTTGATAATGTTCTTTCTTTGCTCAGAGACTCAAAAGATAACGTCAGTTCAAAGACTCTAAATCTTTTTGCAAGTGTTCCCAAAACAGCAAATCCCAAACTACAGTGTTTTGAAACAAATTTCTGATAAAGAATTTGGAGTATTTTCAATACGAATAACAAAATTAAATTTCCAGAAGTGTGCTTTAGTGGACAAAATTCAAGCTTTGGGGTTGGAAAACTGGATCAAGTTCCAGCTCTGTAATTTGTCAGCTAGAAGGCAAACTTATTTATCCCACCTAACCTCAGTTTCCTCATCTGTAAGTTGGGAGTGATAGTTATACCTGACTCATAGAACTCTTGTTAACATCAAACAGAACTGTGTGTGTTGTCTTTCCAGACTAGAGACTGGCAAATACAATGTCCTTGATATGTGATAACTCTTGTTATTTTGAAAGAAAATGAGAATGCACATGAAATGATTTGTAAAACATAAAAGGATATATAAATATTGGCTGATCTTTTAGTTTTTGCCAGAGACAAAGTAAAACAACTACAGGAGGGGGATTGCTCTTTCCAAGCATACGCTAGAAAAATTCAAACCTGTTTTGATGACAAGTTTCTTTGGTTAGTGCACTAAAGATTCACACAAAATCTGAGGAAATGTCAAGGTTTTCTATCAACTTGTATCAGGAAAAGTCATACATAATTTTCTACTAATTCAAAATAAAGCTGCTCTTCCATTCTCATATGCCAGAAGAAAAGGAACTAGATAGACACATTCAGATAGCCCACATGCCTTTTAGCAATAGGAGTGTGGCGTGAGGTTTTAGGGAGAAAATAAAGATTACAAAGAAAGGATGTGACAGTGTCCAAAGAATGGTCCTGCCTTAGGTTCCTAAATAATTCCCACATCGCCATCAACCACTTACCCTAAATAAACAATAATAAAATAAAGATGAACCATATCACCCCAGAAGTTACTTTCCTGTCATTCCTTAATTCACTGAACCTCAATTTTTCCTGAGCACTTATGAAGAATCATGTGCTAGGAATCTGGTGATGACTTAAGACACAATATCTGCCCTGGAACAATTAAGCAATCCCACTCTTCAGAACATAAGAGAAGGACAGGTAGCTATAAGAACCCAAATAATTTTTGAATATGGGGCTAAAATCAGGCAAGTGAAAGCAGCCAGCAGACAAAGCACTAATTCAAACACACTCATTCACTTGAGGAACTTCCCCATGAACACTTACACACCTTATAAACAATACCACCAATACAACAGAGAAGACTTAAAGGCAACTATGTAGAATCTCTAATAGCTCTAAGTTTCCTCAAGTTTCTTGCAACTACAAGCACAATACATTATTTATATAAAACAGTAGTACTTAAAGTGTGGTCCATAGACCCTTGGGGGTGCCTAAAATCCTTTCAGAGGGTCCACAAGGTCAAAACTATTTTTATAATAAGCAAAGACAATTGCATTTTTACCAAGCAGACATTTGCACTGCTGGTGGAGAGCAATGGTGGTAAAACTGCCAGAGCCTTTATAAGGATTAAGGCAGTGGCACCAAACTGAACTAGCCATCATTGTGTTCTTAAATGCTATGCACTTTTAGTTTCAAAAGATTGTCAGTGTCACTTAAAAACATCTTTGATGAAGCAGTATTATTTCTTAACCTTGAATACGTATATGTTGAATATCCTCTGTGACAAAACGGAAGTTCAAAGTACAGCAGTTGTCCTAAGGAAAAGTTATTGTGCAACTGTTTGAGTTGCAAGCTAAACTAGCCATTTTTTCATGTAATATGACTTGACTTGAAAGAATGACTGAGAGATATCTTCAGACTTGGATATATGGCAGAATTTTTCCTAACGATAAACAAAGGGGAATTGTCACTTCAAGAAAAACATCTGGTCCTGGCTGGCGTAGCTCAGTGGATTGAGCGTGGGCTGCGAACCAGGCATCACAGGTTCGATTCCCAGTCAGGGCACATGCCTAGGTTGCAGGCCATGTCCCCCAGCAACTGCACATTCATGTTTCTCTCTCTCTCTCCCCCTCTCCCTTCCCTCTCTAAAAATAAATAAATAAAATCTTTAAAAAAAAAAGAAAAACATCTGATATTTATTGTCAAGGATGAAATTTAAGCTTTCTATTGATAAAATAAACTTTGGAAAACTTGTATTCAACACCATGAACATGATTTAAACACTTAGCCAATGAAATTGATGGTACTATTAATAGATTATTTAAAAATATATTTATAATGGTATGTGTCAACAAGACTCTGCATAATTCCCTAAAGCAATATTTTTCAAATACTAATGCTTGATGATACAAAATCATATGTGGGTAAAGAATTCATAAAAAAGGCAAGGTAGGTGAATGGATTTTAATGTAACAGAGTACAGAAAGTTAATTAATATAATTTCATGTTCCATACTACACAACTGATAAAAAAAAATGATCACTTGTCAAGTTTTAATGGAATATCAGAAAAGAATATGTCAAATTATCTAAAATGGCTACAAAGATATCTTTGTGAATGTGGATTTTCTTCATATGCTTCTACCATAGCAATGTATTATAACAAATTGCATGCAGAAGCAGACAGGAGAGAATCCAGTTTCCCTCTGTTAAGCCAGACATTCAAATGACTTGCAAACACATTTTTTAAATACCACAATTCTCACTAATTTTTATTAGTTTGGATAATAGTCACTTTTCATAAAATTATAATTTATTTTAATATGCAACAGGTTTGTCGTTTTAAAATAAATTATCACATATATTTTTAAAATGTCTACCTTTTAATTTCTGATAAGTTCAATATCAATAGGTCTAATCCATGTAATTAAAATCTCTTTGGAATACTCAATATTTTTTAAGAGTGTAAAAGGTTCCTGAAGCAAAAGGTGTGAGAATCACTAATGTGGACTATGTGAAAATAACTGTAGGCAACATCTTGATTTCTTCCTCACACTCTCTGGGGAAGATCTCAACAATCTTGGCAAATGTCACAGTGGGCAGGAATGGCCGAGGTTAAAATTGCTGTGGTGAA
Organism: Tonatia bakeri; assembly: GCA_004024845.1. NCBI lineage: Eukaryota > Metazoa > Chordata > Mammalia > Chiroptera > Phyllostomidae > Tonatia > Tonatia bakeri. The sequence continues at coordinate 329,183 of PVIA01000588.1, read as the reverse complement.
GGTCATAGGGGATCCCTGTGGGTGGTGGTGGGGATCGTTCCTGGACTTCCTAAAGAGGCACATAAAGGGATTCTCCCCTTCAAGCCCCTCTGGTAAACTCCCTGGGGCATTTATTCTCTGAAGGCCAAAATACTTTTAGCATAAGGTACTTTGATTCTGTGGTACCCCAGGATGTAAAAAATGATCTTGAGATGATTATTAAAAAAACCTCAGTGTCAAATCATTTTAATTGCTTTAGTTTAAAAGGGCTTATAAATATTGAATTTATGATTGCTCTTTTAGAGTTGTGTATGCATATGTGTATGTGTGTGTGTACTAAATATGGTGTCTGAAATCTACTAGCCGTGGGGTAATGGACATTCAACTAGTATAAGTCATCCCCTGACTGTGAGGACAATGCTTATGATATGAGCTGATATAACTATTACCGTAGTTTACCTGTTACACTTTTCCTTCAACTCTGGCCACTTTATTCTTTATTCTTCCTTTTTCTTTGCAGCGAGGTTCTAGCTCAGTACCCTTATTGTAATTGACTCCCCCAGGCTCTGTCCATTTTTATTAGGCACCAAAATGTCAGCTAGTTAGCCAAAAGATGTTGCTGAACTCTGCATGGTGCATTGCACACACTCATATTTAAAGGTGTACATGAGTTAGGGAGGCTTTGTGTAAGCCAGGAGGAAGTCATAAGGAGAATGCCTCTCCTCCTGTCACTTCCTGCAGATGCCAGAATTTCCTCTTAGAACAAAATCCCTTCAGTTAAAGCTGAAAACATGGGGGAAATCCAAATACTGGCTTAGGGCATTTGTACCTACCTCACTGTGAATGGAAAAACCCAGGATCTGTTTAGTTGGGGTCCAGAAGGAGAAGCTGTCAGAGGCTCTTCCTGCAGGGAAGGAGAGCTGAAAGATGCAGGGGTCGGAGACACCAACATTAGTTGTCCCTGAGGTCTGTGTGGTGTAGTCACAAGACGAGGAGGGTTGGTGCCAGTTAGACCTGAGTTTGAGTTCTTGTCCCCCATTCACTCTCCAGCTGAGTGACTTGAGGACATCTGCTTAATCTCAGGGAGCACCAGCCTTCTCATGTAGTAAATGAGGACAATCGTGTCTCCCTTGCAGGGCTGAATGAACACGCAATGAGAGCAAGTGTGTGACATGCCTGGAACACAATTGTTGTCCAATAGATCCCTATTTTCTTTTTCTATTTTAGAAATTATCACACAAATTTTGACACTTGTTACCTTCTGAATGGGCAAATGGATCAATTTTTCAGGGAACAACTGGACATTTTCTAACTTCTTCCCCACACCCCAATGAGTTTACCTGTTTTCAGACTTTTCGTAGTATCTAACAAGGACCACTACGAAAAGCTTTCGTTAAAAAACGCGAAGAATAGAATGTTCATTCTATTCTCCCAGTCTTCACGGTCAGTGTGTCTTCCATAAATTCCAAGAAGTTAGTGAGGCCTGGCCTTCCTCTTTTTCTTCTTTTCATTTGATAAAGCATGCCAGCAATCTTTAATCAGGCTGTGATTCTCTAAATGCCACCCAGGTTAGCTTCTGAGACCATTTCAAACAAAGATTCAACCCACAAACACACAAATAACTAATCTGTACTTTTCAGACAGTACTCAAAAGCATCTTATTAAAAAAAAATAGATTTGACTGTTTTCTCCTTTTATTTCCACATTCATTTCTGAGAGAAGCACTTCCTTTTGTTATAGATTTTAATAAAAATTCAGGCCTAACTACAGGGATATTTTTGTGCTTATTCTTTATTGAGGTGATTAGCATACAAAGCATTTTTATATAATTTTTTTTCTTTTTTAAAAAAGTGAATAGGTAAAGTGAGCAGAGTTAACCTATAAGCTGCTTCCTAAGTCACTTACTTAGTCTTCACCTGATAAAAACTTATTTACTTAACAGAGTTCACTATTCGAAATGAAAAGATTTGGAAAGGAAGGTTACTAAAGAGGACATAGGCTCAAAGGAGTTAGAGCAAGAACACCAAATGCTCTAAATATTAACAGAGATCATGCTTTCGAGCTATCCTACTACCTGCTGAAACGTAGCTGTCAGTCTCTCTTAGGGGAGAGGAGGATGGTTGAGAGTTAGAGCGTGGGACAAATGCAAATGGGCGTGGCCAAGACAAAAACATCCAAAGATCTGCAGCCAAAAAATCCAGAGGAAGAAATTTCTTAAGATATGAGTAGACCTTGGAAAAGCAAAGCTCACATGAGACTTTCTCTTCTCAGTGAACATTTCTCCGCCCTACCTGCTTTGATGTGGTGCTGATGAAATCTGAAGTGATGTTGAAGAAAGACAAGAGCACAGTTCAAAGAGAAGGTCGCAGGATGAGTAGTAATGTGGTAAATCAAGCTGCAGAACAAAGACAGCAATCTAAGGATGTGTAGAAAGTAAAAAAATGGCCAAAGTATCACTTAAATAATCTCATTAATTTTGAATTATTTTCTTTCTCATTTTGGCAAAACATCAGAATCCTTCCATTTGCTGAAATGGTATTTCTGAGGGGAAGCTCTCTGGTTTGAGACTCAGGGATAGCTCATCTGTTCTGTGTTTATGCCCCTTCCTTTGCTGAGCACTGATCGTAAGAAAATGCTGGGACTAGTTTTTGAAGTAAACTGAAACATATGATTTATGTGTGATGTTATGTGACAAAAACATCAGTGGCATTTGATGATGGAGACATAACTAAGTAGACTTGGTGTCTAATGTGGTCAGCTGTTTTGCATTTTCTTTTACCTTAGATTTCTGTTTTAGAGATTTACTTCCATTTCTTTTTAGATCTCCAGTGCATGCAGTGGAAATCCTTCTTAAGCATTCCTTTCTATTCCCCCGCCCGCCCAAAGGTTGCATGCTTCCCTCACCCTGTGAGAAGGAGGCCTGGCAGCTTGGAGGTGGGTTGTTCTGACTAGTGGGAATGTACTATGTTATTTGTTGAATTTTTTTACTAGGGTTCTCCTTCATCTTGCCCAGTGTGCAAAATATACGGCAAATAACCATCCATCACTGTGCCATTATATCATTTCACCACTTTATTTCTTCTCCCTTAAGTAAGTGAAAATGATGATCTAAGATCATAATCATTGCTGATCAGTACATGGCCTCCTACAAGGATCTATGTGAGCACACAGGCTTTTTGTAAGACGCCGCTGAGCAGGACTCAGATGGCGCACCCTCCCCCATCACCTTCTTGCTCCTGAAAAACTTAATAACTTGGTATTGTTCAGCGAGTCATTCAAGCGAGTAGAGTGGAATTCTACCTGTTCCTCAGGTAGAGTATCTGCTAAGCCCCTTCAAGGACTGTTAGGCATTTGTAGCTCTTTTCACGGGTAAAGAGTTCATGGTTAGGTGAATGCAAACCTTGAGTGAAAGCTTTGTGACTTCCTGTGTTTGTCTGAAATCATGCACAAATTAAGCCAGTGCTCAAAACAGAGCTCAACAAAGACATTCCTTTTTTTAGTGTCATTTTTAATGCTATCTATCTATTTATAGATTTCTACCAAAAGAGAGATGCTCTGGAAACAGCAGAAACACTAGGAGCTGAAAACTTTATGAAAGTAAACTTTCATAAATGACACAGTTTCATAAATGATCATGTAAAGGGTTTTTTTTTAAAGCATTGGTTGTAATTTCTACTAGGTGTCACAACTCAGTGAACCATTAAAAGTGAACCGGCTCACTGAACTGAACTGAACAGATGGAATTCCACCCTTGCAATGCTTGAAAGACTTCATGAACAATACACGCTCTTCTTTTAAGTCCCTTCCTCACAGTCCCTTACCTCACTAATGCAAACGTGTAGGGGCTTTTGGCTAGAACATGGCCCCTCAGCCCTTTGTTCCTTTGCACGGTGCTGTCGTTCAAGCAGAGGGGAAGGCAGTTCATTTTGAAATCCTCAGGACTACTCCACCCCGTCATTTTCAAAGTCCTAGTGTTATTTTCCATTTGTTCCCAAGTGGATGTTGGTAATAGAATGTTTTATTCTCTTTTAATTTTTGCCCTGAGTTATACTTCTCTGTAATTTATCCAGATGTAGATGTACCTTGAAAGACTGTGTGTGTGTGTGTGTGTGTGAGAGAGAGAGAGAGAGAATAGGCCCAAACTACATGGACTAGTGTTATCTTTGCCTTTCTTTAATTTATTATTTAATTTTCCTTTCTTTTCAGGAAGTGAAGATGAATGTCAGACCACTAGACTGGTAATTTCAATCCTACCTTGGCTTCTAAATTCCTCACAGTGTAGGGAAAGTACACTAATAAAAAGGGTTATCCATATGGGTTATTTACTTACTTATTCAGGTGCTGAACATAGTCTTGGAGGACTAAGAGATCAAAAGGCTGTTTGTAGTGAATTCATTAAGCACCAGTCAATCAATTAATTAATTCAATATATATTTATGAGGGCTAACTAGTTCCAGGCATTATTCTGGACATTGTGCGGTACTTAAAATGGAATGAAGTTCAAGTATTCTTTAAAGACATTGTAAGTTAAGAGAGATAAGCCAAATGTAGACAATTGCATGTTTGAAAATATACACCATTCAAGCCAGCTCTCGATCTCTCCTCTGCCCTCCTTCTCACCCTCCTCTTTGGACTCATGGCTGGTGCCATGGTGAATTCACATGCGATACGAGTGCCAGTATCTTCAGTTTTGGGTTTTGTGGATTTGTTTTTTTTCAAGGTTCATGTTTTGGAAAGCTTCAAACTGATTTTTCTCCTTAGAAATATCAAACTGTTTCTTCAAATCATGTTCTAACAGGATTTGGAGGACAAGGGACCAGAGATAAAGCCGTAAGGACCAGGACTGGGATTTTGGTTAGGCACAAAAAGTACTGGCAAGTGGATCATTGATTAATGCCAGAGAGGTCAGCTGAGGGGGAGTTTAGCAAGAAAGAGGACTAGAAGCCAGGGAGATAAGCATTAAGGATCAGATATTGAGATTAGGATTCTGGAACACACAAGGTCAATGGGCATAAAAGAAGTTTTTGGCTACATGGGGTCATGAGTCCAGGTCAAAATCCCTCACTAACAAGATATTAGAAGCCATTCAAAGGGTCTGAATAATAGGCACAAGATAGCATGAGTTTGGTACTGACTCACAGCACTTCACATGGCTCTAAACTAAGGCCAAGAGCTGGTTACAGGGATAAGCATGTCTGTCTGAGTCCACAAGAAGAGAGTTTTTAGGTTACATGAAGGACGGGGCAAAGAATTAAGTATTTTGTGAGAGCACTAAAATATAGAATTTGGAAACTGTCTGTGAATCTGGATTTATGAGTTTATATAGTTATTTGGGATTAAATCTGTCACTTAATTTTTAGGCAGTAAAATATAGTGTTAAAATCCAGCCTTTGGCATTTGTAGAGTTGAACTTGAGTCCATGTTATACTACTTATGAGCTATGTGATCTTCTGTAAGGTACTTAATGTTTTAAAGACATGGCTTTGCCAAGTGTAAGATAAGAAAGACACCATCTAAGAGTAAAAAATATTCAACAGTTAAAATAATAGATGCAAAATTATTAGTCATAGACATTATTATCATAATCCTTCTTATTATAAACCTAGATATTGGTATTTAGGAATTTTATCCTTTTCTCTTTCAGAATGCAAATATTAATTCTACAAAGTTAACTGTTTGGCTATTCCCATTGATTTTTCCCCCCAGTTCTCTCAAGAAGTCTTTGATTGTTTTATTTATTAAGCTTGATAAGTAACAATAATATAAGCTTATGAGGAAATATATGTAAAACCCCTGTATAAAATGTTTCTAAGCGTATGCTCAGAGATAGCCATCTAGTAAGATGAAATGAAACATCAGAAGGTGAACTGGAAGTCTATGATAGCAAATCTAAATCCTTCTCTATTTTGTTCTAAGTATAACTCATTGGGGGCAAACATTTTACATTGTCATACTCCAACAACACAAAAATGAGCTCCTATATGGTTCTTTGGATTTCCTGTATGCAAATCTGGTTAATAAGGCTTTCATTTGTGTGTGTGGTTAGGATTTAAACCAAATAGATACCCAACTGTAGAATGGTTTAGAATGTATTTTAATTTAAATCCTATTTAAACTACTCCCCATGAGTTGTTATGAAAAATAGAAAGAAAGAAAAGAAAAAAAAACAGACATAAGTGGAAGACTTCTGATGCAGAAATGGATGGATGCCCATACATTAAAGAATTAGTTTTATTCCTTATTTATATTAGGGGTCCATAACACTTTATTTAAAGTATTAAAATGACATCAAATAAAGGGCACGTTCCCTGCTTTCTAGCCTACATCTGAGCCTGGATTATCATAGGTTTTTGAGAAATGTTTCTAAATGGAATTTTCTCTTTTTTCATCATGTCTGCTTGCATTCTCATTCTTACTACTTATTCTCTCCCATTTTCTGACTTTCAATAACACCGTCTGCGCCCTTTTCTGAATGCTAACTCATTACATTGCGTATATGTTGGTGTTCCATCAGTGTGGGGTCAACTTGGAAGTCGGACAAGAAGGCAATTGTCTGAAGAGCTATCGTCAGTCTGTTGATGGCTTCACAATCATACAAATTTCATTCATCTATAGATTAATTAAAGTTCTTTCAGAATTCTATGCTTTTACTTGGGGGCAATGGAACAGGTTGTGTAGGCATTTTCTCAATGGCTGGCAATATATTTGCAGTTGTAGATTCTTCCTACCCCATCAACTTTGGGCAAGAAGGCAGAGTAGTTAGAAATCTTATGTCTACATTCAGGTTTGGTGTGGCCATGGCAAGGTTTAAGAGTGGATGGACCCCTAGGAAGGAAGGAGCCAATTCTACATTGCTCAAGCTACACTCAACTACTCAGAGTTTCTTCCCCAAGACACCTTAGAGATGTGCAGTATCTCAGCACCATGTTGTTGTCTCTGGAATGCTGTCTCCAACCCCTCATTTGCCCTCAGTCATATATTGTCTTTTGCGACACTTTCTCACATACCCATTTGCTCCAGCCCTAAACAAATTTAATTGCATATTTCTCTGTACTTCCATAACAGTTATTTATGAATCTTTCTTCTCCATTCATCCATGAACTGCCTCACAGGAGGTTATATCTGATCTCATTTATCTTTGCAAGGCAGGATACATAAATGGATAAGAATATGGACTCTGGAGTTAGAAAGTTCAGGAAAACTTCTGCTTCTTCCATTTAGCTGTGTGATCTTGGAAAACATGTTCAATCACTCTGAGCCTTAGTTTTATCATCTGTGGAATAGTTGTTTATTACCCTAGTGGGGTTGTTTAATTAAAAGAAAAATCCACCCAAACACTCAGCACATAATAAAGCCTCAACAACTATATGCCCTGTTCAATCACATAATTTTATACATTTCGTGTCCAGCAGTGTCTGACTCATAAAAAGGCCTCAGTATGTTTCATTTAGCTCATGTCATCCTTAAACCACAAGGTAAAAAAATGGCTTCCAGAGGCAGTTTACATATTTCTTTCACTAAGGATGGGAAAGAGTGAAGACAGAACATTTCTATGTAAGACAGTAGAAAGAAATAAAAACAGAAATGTTAAAACCTGAACTCATATTTAACCTTGCCAAGAATATTATCAAGTCAAGGAGATTGGAGAGTTAGATTTTCAGTTCCATCTTTTTGATGGCTTCTCATTCATTATTTGAATCCAGAAACATCCTTTGATTTTTTTTTGTTTTGGTAGCTCAGTTTCAATATACACAAAACAGATATTCTGGTTTAATTTGCCTTCTCTAGATGTAAAGATAACAGCACAACACTCAACAGATTTCATTATAAACTTCCACTACTCTTATAGCAGGGAAACTGAGATACAAGTCTGGGGACTTGATCAAGGTCACAGTCAGAAGCAGAACCAAATTAAAATTCATGTTCCCAGAGTCCTTTCCATGCCATTGCTTCACCTACTGACCCATGGTGTTCAACCAGAAGCACTTTTGATTAAGTGAACTTTCAGGTTTCAATAACACAAAACCTTGGCAAGGACTTTAGGTAACAGTCTCATATCATATACTAGAGTTACTTTTTGCCAAGAACTGGCTTTCTCATATATATGTTAACTTAATTGCCTCATATGGGCTGACATTGAAGAAAGTGGTCCATTTCCCAAGCTGAACTGAGAGGACAAGGGCTTAATAAAGTCTCTATTTGTAAAATAAGGAGGGCAAGTAGAAATGGGACAGATGCTTTCCTTGTAGACTGTGTAGGACCAATGATTCTTTTTGATCACCATTGTGGTTGCAGAGCTTAGCATGGTACCTCCATACGGCATATGTTCAATTAATATTAAATAAGTGAATGAATCAATACATGGAAACCTCAATATTGTAGGTATAATTAATTGACTAGTTTCCCATAATTTGGTGCAATATTCCTTTAATACTAAAATGGTGGATGTTTTTCTTTATCCAGTGTTTATTTTTAATTTGATATGTGTATATGTCATAGGAAATTAATTTTTGTTTTGAGCAAGATTTGTTGATACCATAGATATTGCAAAGAAAAGTGAGGTGCTGAATCAAAATCTGTACATTTAAAGCAGACTAAGAGGTGGCTTAACAAACTTGGAGCTTGACAATAAGGGAAAACTGAAATGGAAGGTGCATAAATGTTCATAAAGGAAAGGGAAGGGACAGCACTTTGAGGACCATCTCTCAGAAAAAGCTGCATTAACAGCATCCTCTTTCTCTAAGGGAGAAGGGTTGTGGACATACCTGCCTCCACTCGGTGTAATGGACAACATAAAGGATTGCTTGTTATCCCTCCTCTGGGCCTGAGCCCAGAGTGGCCTGGGTCTGACTTCATTCAGCCCAGGAAATCAAAGAGAAGACGAGATGTGTTGGAGAGGTGGCTTGGAAGCCAAGTGGAGTTGAGTCTCTGCTGCATCCAGAAAGAAACTTCTCTTGCCAGAAGTTCAAGGGGGTAAACCCCTAGGGACCCAAAAGGGATCTGATGTGGGAATAGCCAGAAGCCTTTTTATGTCTTAGCCAAGTCGCTGGTCTGGAAGAGGCAATAAGATGCAGGTGAGTAAAATCGCTATTGAATGGACCATCTGAGTACTGAGGCCAAAGCTGGGATAGGGGTCGGGTGTGTGGAGGAGAGGGACTTCAAAGAGAAGCATAAACTAGAGATGGATTTGGAGGTGACCAGCAGGGGCCTTGCCAAATTTAGCCACTATTATCTCCATGAGCGAAGGAGTCAGCTTAAACATCTTCCAGGCCCAGATTGTATAAGCAACACCTATTCATAAAAGAATCTTTCCTGCCTCCCTTTCTGCTTCTGGCTTTCTAGGCTGCAACTGGGAGGTGTAACAAACCATAGCTAATGAGTAGGATAGGAGGAACAGAAGAGTCCAACTGGACAAAGAAGCATCCTGCCCTGCAGGTGGCAGGCAGCTCTCCTGAAACTCCCTCAGGGGGTGGATGGGAAAGGATTGCACTCTAAATCAAGTCCAGAATTTGACTAATTACCAGCAATGGGCTTCTGACTATTGAACCTAAAGTGAATCTAGAACTATCTATTACTAAACAGTAAAAATAAAAGTGAAGAGGGTACTTAATGGCAGGGTATAACTTCCCCAATGAATACATTTTAAAGGGTATTTTAAGGGTATTTGGAAGACCAAAATACAATTACATCTTGATTATACCGTATAAGCTGAGCTTGGTAAAAAGAGCAGATAGGTAGATTACTCCTGATTTTATTGTATATGTCCTTTTGTAAACTTGAACAGAGCTCCCGTGTTAAAAATGTACAATTTTGGTAGCTTTTGAAAATCACCTCCGTGTGGCACCTCCGTGTTTCTGAGACTATGCTGCCCACATTTTAGGGGCCACAGATCTGAGGAGGCTGCTGTGGTTCATCAGCCCTATTCCCTAGAAGCCAGTCCTGCTGGAATCAAAAGAAAGGAGTTGAAAGAAAATTAGAAATCATTTGGTCTTGCCCATCTAATGTCCGCATTGTCTCCATTATACACTGAAAAAATCAATCCATCGCTAACAAAAATAGTTTAGAGCTACCTTAATCTGGATCACTGTTTGCCAGCTTGTGAAAGCATTTCCTATAATGTGGTTCCTTTATATGTTTTATTCTCTCAAGGCCATTTCTACTCTTTTGTCTTTTTCACTGGACCATCAGATCTTAAGAGCTGACCTGGCAATGGGGATACTACTATCTTGGTGGAAGAAAGAAGAACATGAGAAGAGAGCGCTAATGTTTGGTACCCTGCTGGCCATGGAAAGGAAGGACAATAAAAGGGGTGGGGGTGATGTTTACCAAGCACCTACCCAATGACATCCACCATGAGAGTGCTTTCATGTGATCTGACTTACTGCAGACCATAGTTCCCTTCAAGTAGGTATTCCCATGTCCTTTGTAAAGAGGAGAATGAGAGAAGTATCATGAAGTTAGCATCATGAAGTTAGGGCAGTCAGACTTCAAATTCCCTGCCCTTTCTGCAATTCCAAAGGAAGTTTCAGCTTCCTCTGAAACTTCACTTTACATACATATGAAGTTTGCTTGTGACTCTGTCCTTCTTTCTAATCCTGTATCAAAGCTGATAGTGTTTTTAAATAAGGAAATTGTTTTTGATTTCCATTACCACATTTTTATGAGACTACATTGACTTCTGTTATGAGAATTGAATTTCAGGATAGCAAATGACATATGTTCTTTCTCAGCACTGTATACCTTTCCATTATAGTGCACAACAGTTGATTCCAATCAACTTTTTTTTTTAACTCATTTCACATTTCCAATATTTTTATACTTCTATTACCATTCACAAATATTCTCAGAAGTGTGTTCCAATCTGGTGATATTATGATAACTTTCCCCTAGGGGTTTATTAGCTTCCACGTTACAGTATTCATTTCACCTATTTCATTTCCTTGGACTAAGTCCAGAATAGCCCCTGGTCCTGTTGATTGCTTCACAGGCCGTGTGAGGGAACGTTTCTGCGATGCACTCAGAGACAAGCATCCATCTGACTCCATTCCTGTGGTCTATCCGTCATTGTCAGGGGCTTGAAATTGCATCACATTGACTACTTTTATTTCTCTAATGCCTCCACATATTTTTTCTGTTCATCGCCTAGCTTTCATTTATAGAAAAACATATCTCCTCACGTTAATATTTGTTTTTATGAATTTGATTTTTTCCAGAAAAGTGCTCTTTCTTTGTAACATTATTATATTTTTTGAAGTCAACTGGACAAGGGATTCCACTTTGAGCCCATGTTGTATTTCCCAAGATTTTGACAGGCTTCTGGAGGTAGAGCTGCCCTTTGGGATAAAGCAACCTTTTAGGAAAGACCTTCTCCTGAGGAGGTTCAAGGACAAAAGGTAATTCAGGTTGTCAGGGAGATTCTAAGTGTGGTGTGGTGCTTGTCGAAGTATGGTTTTGTGCTGATGTGACCCCTCTGTAGTAGTTCTGTGTATGTATCTTACCAACATTAAGAGTTTAGTGTGAAAAGTAAAAGTAAATTATACAAATTTTGACATGATGGGTCCAGTTGGTTAGTTAGCAGGACATAAACCTGAGTCCTTGGGGTGAGGGGCATAGAAAAAGAAGACCAAGTGAAAATGAAGTGAGCCATTTCCCCACCTCTGAGGGATGAGACACGATCATCCCTCAGATACAGGCAGCATTAACACCAGTGGCCAGCATGTTTGCAGCTCTACTGGGAAGCAGGAGAAGTCACGCTGTCCTAGGAGGGAACTAGTACACTAGTGCAGGTGGCTTTGGCAGCGACGACACTGACAATGACACACTCTCTATGGTGTCCTTTAAAGGCCCTCAAAATTGAACTTTGGCGTCAACAATGGCAGAGCTTCTGATGGGCGGCAGTGGAACCTGACATAACGCTATTATGAGCCTCTAAGGTGGAAAGGATTGGGCATCTTGGAGGCCCAAAGAGACACCACCTGGTGATTTCCAGGACTATTTATTTGGCAGCTTGAGGAGGAAGGTTGAAATTCTTGAAAAGTGGGCGTTAATGGAGTCAGAGAAATATTGAGTAGACTTTAAGACCATTTTCTTAGCCCCAGGCTAATATGGCCTGAGGAACATAAGAAATAATAAGAATTAGAATATTCTCAACAACTAACACTGTGTTCCAGGTGATGTTTCATTCCTCACAGCAATCCCATGAGGCGATACTGTTATTGCCCCATCTTACAGATGGTGAAATTGAGGTACTGCGAAATCAAGGAACTTTTCCAAGGCCATATAAGGAGCAAGTGCCCAGCTTCAGTACCACTTAGGAAGTCTAGTTCCATAGGCCATGCTTTTAGCCATCTTACAATACTGTGCAAACTCATTACTTTAGTCTCGACATATAAGTAAAATTATAAATGCAATTTTTTGAAGAATTTTTTGAGGGCTGGTGAAACTCTGTTAAGAAAAACCACTGAATACATCACATTAAGATAGAAAAAGAAACATTAAACTTATTTAAAGAAGAAATATTATTTTAATAAGTAAAATATCTTTATTGTAAATAAAACTCTCCTCCTGATTTTTCCAATTCTCTTAGTCTTCTAATTATCTTGCATTTATTTTAATTTTATTTGTTTATTCCTCACCCAAGAATATGTTTTCTGTATTGATTTTTGAGAGGAAGTAAGGAAGGAAGAGAGACAGAGACACAGAGAAAGAGAGAGAGAGAGAGAGACTTCAATGTAAGAAACATCAATCAGCTGTCTCCCATATGCACCCCAACCCAACTGAGGATTGGACACACAACCGAGGTATGTGCCCTGACCAGAGACCAAACTTGCAACCTTTTGGTGTATGAGACGACACTCCAACCAACTGAGCCACGTGGCCAGGGCTATCTTACAATTTTTTTTTTTATTTCTTTTAATTTGTCCTTCTGTTACAGTTGCCATTGTCCTAGACCAGACCCTCATCAGATGATGCCTGGATGATTACAAACGAGAAGTCGTGATGCCCGATGAGAAGCCTGAACTCCTGTGTCTCACTTCTCCCACTCACTTCATACACTGCATCAGACAAATGTTACAAAAACACCAAATAATTGTAAACTGTTCAAAAGCATTTATTGGCTCTAAATAGCCATAAAATATATCCTATACTCTTTTTCCTGGAGAACGAGACTATTCATGGATGCATACATTCATCCATCTTCCCATGTTTCCTGATCTTGAAATACTCCCCTTCTGAAAACCATAGTCTCCCCACATGAGTGGCGTCCAAACATACCTATGGTACTTCTGCCGGAGTCACAACAGATTACACCAGTACTCAGAGTTGTTCAAATCTTACAGCTTTCATAAGATCCCTGTTCAAATGTTGCCCTTTTCGTAAAATCCCACTCAGTCAGAGTCCCGGGGCACATCCTTCATCTTTGTGGGGATGAGAAAAAAGCCTCTCCTCTCTAGTTTGAAGCAGGCTGCACTAGGGCAGAGGGCTTGGTTAATGGAGCTGGGTCTGGATTTCAGCTGCCCTACCCCCGGACCCACCTGGGCTTTCCATGCAGAACACAAATGTTCATCCCCCAGCGGCAGCCCTGTCCATTACCTCCTCAGGATGTGCTCACCCTGCAGCCAATTCCTAAAGCGATGATTGCCTCTGTCATTCATTAGGTAATTAATCATGTATTGCTTGGTGACATCCTTTCAATTGTTATTTTTTAAAATTCTTGTATCAATAGTTTTATTTTTAATGTCTTAACACCTCAGAATGTTTCCTCTTGAGAGCAGGGTTAATATACAGGGTAGAGCAAAGTAGGTTGACAGCTGTGAATACACAAAACGGAGTTTATTCTTGTGTAATTATTTATCAATAATTGTAGTGTTTTCTATATGAACAACTGTAAATCTACTCTTGCCCCACCCTGTATTACACTTCTTTGTGGTTCTGATAATACACAACAAAGAGCCTGGCATTGTAGGAACTCAAACAATATGTTTGTGGATTTTACTTGAATTGTTTTTATGCAAATAAGCATAGATAATTACAAATGAAGCATGAATTTGTCAGCATGAATGATCAACAATTGGTTGTCCATTGTTAGCTGGAGAGGATGTTTCTACCAATAAGCACACTCACACACACTGCAATGTAGTGCAATTATGTTTCACCTTTGTTTTTATTATTATATCTTTACATTTTGGTATATTGAACTATCCGCAAGTACAAGTAGAGAGAATTATTTTTGTGATTTGATTTATATTGAATGCCATAGAGCCCTTCATTATAGTTAGGCTTTTCAACATAATTATTTTGCCAACAACTATTTATATACACAAAGTACTTCAGGGGAAACAAAGATGAAAACATTTCAGTCTCTGATGTCAATGTGATTTAATTCTGAGTGGGAGAAAGCATTCATTAACAAAGACAATGTTAGTAAGACAGATGCAAATTCCATAAAAGCAGTCCAGGAAATGAGAATTAGGTGTTCAGAGGAACCAGAAAACCCTAGCGTTTGCATTTGGACTGGATCTTACAATAGGACAGATGGGTTACACAGTCCCGTCCGTGTGATAGCAGTTCTCCAGGCAGAGGTAAAGCATGGGAAATGGTAAGTTGAAGAATCATTCTTGAAGTCGCAAATTTTATCTTGGATGGCAAAGCATCCCTGTGTACCACCTTCACAAAGCCATGTCTACACACCTCCCAATCACTGTGGTTCTAATTTATGAGATCTGCCCGGGGTGGATTAGCACAGCACCACCTATTTAAATCCTCAGCACTGATGCCTGCAAAATTAGAGGCATTATGTGCGAGTTATTTGTTTTTTATAATCATTACATTCTAGAAAGAAAACCTCTTGATGGAAAGGGATGTTTGTAACATTAACACTTAAGTTTCCCTTAACAGTTTCCTTTTGGGGTTTTCTCACTTGAGTCAAATTTTTTATCACCTTAGCCAGACTTGGAAATATTCTGCAATACTATTTTTTAAAAGCCCCCAAACAATCCTTTTGTAGTTTCTACTCACCTCAGTATAACCAAGGGACACTGAACTTTTTTAAAGTAATGTTATTTCAGAAGTGTGTGAGTGATGTTTCTGTCTCTGACATTACCTTCTATTGAAATAGTCCTCCTGTCAAGTACAAGTACAAAAGCTGGAAGAAGCTTCAAAAGTCTCTTATTGGAGGTATTAACCCTCTAATTGGAAGTTAGGGGTAGGGATAGTTATTAGGGCTGTTAATACTGAAGGAGCCATGAACAGAGGGAGGAGGAAGTGCACTGAGGTTACCCCAATACTTTGTGCCACATTTCCCACCATGCATGTGCTGATTTGTAGAGGGGTAGGCTTGAGAGCTAAAAAACAGAGCAGAGTCTTGGGCAGTTCTATAATGCTTGGAAGAAGAACACGGGTTCAAGACTATACGAGCAGCCAGAACTTGAAGAGTTCAAGTCCCGAGGAGCAATGACATTTGTTAATTTGTTAGCATCAACTAAGAGGTTGAAAAGCCAAGAGGAAACCATCAGTTAAAAGGATGGCAAGCCAAGTAAACTTTCAGGAGTCTCGTGGTCCAGGAGAAATGAAATTACAATTCAGGGTTTGCTAAGAAAGCAGGACCTAGGCAACATGCCAGTTTTTCATTGAGACCTGAAGTCTACACTCTGTCAGTAGAGGTGGGGAAAAAGAGCTCTCACAAAAATGGAAGTTCGAATCCATCCAGACCTGGATTAGTAAAAACTACCCCTCTTTTCACTGCTTGCCAGAAGCAGAAGTAAATCATCTCTCCAAGAGGATGGCATCATTCAGAACTTCAGACTGTCCTGTATGGTATCTGGGATTCAACAGCAACAACAAATTACCGGGAAGGAAAACACCAGGAAAAAACACCAAGTAGCAAAAAGCCAACGGAAAACAATAAACAAAATAGACACTGACGGGTAAGTCAGATAATGGGAGGACAGGACATGGGCTTTAAAAGAACTGTGATTATGATTCTGGGCCATTGTGAGCCAGAAAGGAAGAAAATGCTGCAGTGAGTATACCACTGTCAGAGACAGTGGACTTCAAGATAAAACTTTGGGGAGACTTCATGTTCAGAGGGTTAGCTCACCAAGAAGAAATCTACACTGAATATCATGAAACATTGAAATTAAAGATTTAATCAATTCGATAGACATATTACAGTCAAGATTAAAAGACTCAATAAATTATTAACTTTCTCCAACTTGGTTTATTATTTAATGTAATCCCAGTCAGAATTCTAGTAGTTTTTTTTTTGAGGTGGGGAGAGTGAGTGTTGAAATCAACAAGATTCTAAAGTGTATATGAAAGTGCAAAATGCAGGAATAAAAAAAATCATGAAAGACAAAACTGGAATACATATGTTACTAGATATCAAGACCTTATTGCCGTATCTTTATGATGAGATGGTGTGGACCTGACATTTATTTATAGACTCTTTTTTAAAATCCTCTCCCAAGGATATGCTTACTGACTTTTGAGAGAGAGGAAGGGAGAGGGAGAAATACAGAGTTGAGACGCATTGATTGGTCGCCTCCCACACATGCCCGCCCCATGTGCCTTGCCTGGGAATCAACCTTTGACCTTTTGGTATATGGGATGATGCTCCAACTAGCCAAGCCACTCGCTGAGGCAAGATAGACTCTTAAACCCACAGAACAGACTCTGGAAAGGACTCATTTTAAAAGACAATGGTGAAGCTGATGATGAGTCCAACAAAGGATTTATAGAATGTTTCAAATGGTAGAAGAGATGCTGGGAGAACTGTGTGAGGCCCCAAGGTGCCTACTTTGAAGGGGACTGAGGCGTTTTTGTCCCATGTGCAATGTTTCTTGTATCTTGTATCTTCTTCAGTAAATGTCTCTATTCTTCATATTATATGGCTAGATACATTCTGCACAGACTAATATATATATATTTATAGCAGTGTTATTCATAACAGTTCATAACAGTTCAAAACTGCTAACAACTCAATTGCCTATCAACAATAGGAGGGGTAAATTCTAGTATATTCACACAACAGAATTCCTCACATCAACGAAAATGAACAAACCACTGCTCTTTGCAATAATGTAAATCTCAATAACAATGTTGGATGAAAGAAGTCAGACACAAAAGGGTACATGCTATATCACTTCATGTATATAAAGCTGAAAGTTAGACAAAGCTAATCTACTGTGTTACAGGTCAGGATAGTGTTGCTTCTGGAGGAAGAGGTAGAGGCAGGGACGGAGAGAGGTCCACAGGAGGCATCTGGGCTGGCGGTGGTTTTTATTTCTCTATCTGGGCGGTGGTTATGTAGGTGTGTTCATTGTGTAAAAGTTTACTGAACTGCACACTTACGAGTTACATACTTTTTCTGTGTATTGATAAGAAATATTTATTAAAATCTTTAAGAACGGGGTAGGAGAAGGGAAGGTGATGCAGAAATAAATAAAATATGCTTTTAGAAAAGCAGATTAGCATAGGGGCTTTCGGAACAAAGATTTCTGATCCTACTTTCCTGCACATGATACTAGAGAATTATAGCGAGTTTCCCCCAAATTCCCTCATCATAAAATCACTTGGCACAAACTTTTAGTTGTTTTTTTCTTACCAGCTTACCCTAGTTTTATTGTTTGCTTGTTTATTTTACAAAATATTAGAATGGACCTGAATTACACAAACTTTCTCCTTTCTTTCCCTGAACTTCTTCCTGCTGCCCTCAAGGCTGAGTCAGGGCTTTTGAATCATAGTCTGGAGGGTCTTCTCACCTTCACCAGTGTTTTCGTCCTGAGAGAGCTGCTGGCAACACATGGGGCAGTGCTTTTGGGCGTTGCCCACCTGAGTGGCAAAAGACAGTCACATTCCCGCTTTCAGGAGAACAGCATGACATCTATCAGGTACTGCAGAGTGCCTAGCAATAGCTGATTTTCAGTATATGCAGTTTTTTGCCGACCAGTTGTGCCAATAATTTTTCTCATCAGTGCACGTCTGTGTGACCCCCACAAAGTAAACTCACTGTTAACTCTATAACCTGCTCATTGGGGATTGTTACTGTATTTGGTTCCTTCTTTTACACAGTGGTTACATGATTTCAAGATATGTTCAAACAGTGTTCCAAATTCATTAGAGGAACTTACTATTTGAGAAACCCTGATATTTTGAAATGAACGAAACTACCAACTAATCCTTAAAATACTCTTGCGTAAATGTGCATTTTCCTAAGATGGCGAACAGTAATATTTAGAGGCAATAGGGAATGTTTTAGTCATCCGCAGGCTCAAATTCAGCTTTTGAAAGAATTCTACAAATTTGAAACTTTTCACTTTAAGAGTTTACTTGAGAATAAGTGGGACCTTTTTGAGACACTTTTGTGTATCAGCAAAAGGGATTCTAGAGAGAAAAATGGAAAGGAGGTCACGGGAGGAGCCCTTGACCCTGAAAGAGCCTGTGTCTCGATGACATGCTGTTGTTTAAACACGTGCCGCCGGAGTCATTGCTGCCGTGGTGCAGATGGCAGAGAAGGACTGAACCCAGGATGAAATAATGCTCACGTCCTGCACTGCAGATGGAGTTGTGAATGCTGTGAGCAAACAGGACGGGGAAGACGAGGAGCGAGGGACGGAAATAAGCAAAAATGAAAAGTCAACTTTGTAATAAATGCTATTTTCCCGCAATCACTGTAAATTAGGACACTAGCAAGATAGTATTTAATTAGATGGCCTCAGTGCTCTGAATACATGGAAGAACTTGGAGATAAGGGAAATCAGATCACACTCTGAGAGCCAAGCTATAGCATCAGTGCACATGGAATGGGACACATGCAGTCACCGCAGAGCTACTGGTTCTCACGTCCAAGGATGCTTCCCAAGATGCTGCTTTGCATGTTCTCTGAGCACAGACTCCAGAAGTCTTCTCCCCTGGCCTCCTCATTTGCTGCCTTGCAGTCACCTGCACTTAGCTGCCCCTCAGGAGGCAGTGGATCCACTAAGGACAGCTAATGTCCTTATTGGCAGCTGCCCCTGCCATCCTCAGCCCATCCCCAGTGGAGGATCATTCCTTTTTTCTGAACCCTTTTTGTATGGGCTCTGCCCCAATTTCCCACAGGACAGCATTTGCAAATATCATGTTGTAAATTTAATGAGGTTTTACTTAAGGTTTAGGTATAAAGGAATGGGTGTTAAATATGGGGAAGAATTCATAACTTGCTCCCAAGCCCAGACTCACTTCCAGGTTAAGTTCAGTTCTGGTCCTCTTTCTTCTCCAGACTACTGCAGGGTGGTGGGGGCAGCTCATGTACACCCTCCTGCACCTTCAGACTTCTCCATGGAAAGTTGTCTTTGGACCCTGAGAGAAATTGTTTTCTCTCATCCCTTCAAAGTCTCTCTACCTTAAGTAATGTGTCTGCTTAGATCCTGGGTGTATCTTGAGCACCTAGTCAGATGCCCACGACATAGTGGGTTCTCAATAAATATTGTGTAAATAAAAAAAATGAATGTTCATTTAGCCATTGTTTATTCTCTTCTGGAGACTTAACAAATATGATTGTGTCTTCTAAATTAGTCAGCATTTCTGGAAAACCCATTGAAAGACAGCAAGTCAGGACTGAAATTCTCTAAAGACATCCTTTCTTTTATTTTTTATTTTAAAAAATATTTTATTTATTTATTTTTAGAGAGGGAAGTGAGGGAGAAAGAGAGGGAGAGAAACATCAATGTGTGGTTGCCTCTTGTGCGCCCCCTACTGGGGACCTGGCCTGTAACTCAGGCATGTGCCCTGACTAGGAATCAAACTGGAAACTCTTTGGTTCGCAGGCTGGCACTCAATCCACTGAGTCTCACCAGCCAGGGCAGGATATCCTTTCTAACTGACATAATTTATAGTACAGATGACAGCTAATCACTCCTTTGTCCTCTTTTGGATTAGGAATTTGACAACATGCATTCCTCAAATTCAGCCTTGAAATCCCTGCCTTCTTCTTAGCAAATAAGTGAATTTAGATCACAGGAAAAGATGTAGTGATTTTGAAGGTGGTTTTGTCATCGTTCATCTAAGAGCAGTATTTTTAGTTAGTTTTCTAAAGCCATGCTTGAGTGTGGGCTTCAGAACAGTAGCACCTGCCGCACCTGGGAGTTTGTTTGAAAGGCAGACTCTCAGGTCTGGCCTAGAACTTCTGAATCAGAACTGTCACTCAGATGAATTCTGCAGGATATATATATATATATATATACATATATATATATATATGTGTGTGTATATATATATGTGTATATATATATATATGTATATGTATTAAAATTAGAGAAGCTCTCCAGGGTTCACAGTTCCTGTTTAGGTTGTCTCTATCTGTTGGGCATAGTTCACAGACTCTAAAAAAGAATAATTTCCTCTTGGTTTGGGCTTTTCTTCTTAGCTTCTCTTCTAATCAGATACCACTTTTTTTTTTAAAACCATGACTGTCTTGGTCTGAGGGAAGAGACCAGGGTGGGACATGGAGAAACCTTTGCCTCTTGCCTGCTTCTACCTTCTAGGAAACTTCTACCTAAAAGACATGGATAAAAAGAATGTCTGATGTGTCTGCAGAGCCAGCTATTCCTCTACAGAGACTGGAGTTCATCACTGTGAATCCAGCCACTGCACACCGGCCCTCTGCCTAGACACCAAGTAACTGCTATTATACCCACCTCCTCTTGAACATTTCCAGCCCTTTAGAAAATTCCAGCTTTCATTTATCTAAGATCAATGTGGGCTCCTGAACCAAACAACACAATTGCAGTCTATTCAAATTTTATTGAGAAGATGGCTGTTTTTGATTGTAGAAAGGCTTTGAAATTAAAGCCATTTCTAGCCTCTGTCCAGATCCTGAAAGCAACATCCATTTTATTAGGATTGCCACCCCACACTCCATGAAGTAAAGGTTAGAGATTATATATTCATAATAGTTTAAGTTCCAAGTTCATCTTTAAACTTGTAAAAGTTATATGTGGGCTCTTTTCTTGGCAAAAATCTTCGTGCTGATGTGACCCCTCTGTAATAGTTGTGTGTGTGTCTTTTATCAACATCAAGAGTTTAGTGTGGAAAAGTAAAAGTAAATTATAAAAAGTTTAGTATAGCTAAGTGGAAGACTCCATATAACACATTTTAAATGGAAAATTTAAAACTTTACCCATGTTTTGGAAATACATACAATTTGAACATGTTCATGTATGTGGACAAACAAAATTTGTATTTAAATCCAAGGTGTAATTGTGGAAAGTATGCTTCCTAGGTACCTGTTATATTTTTATATCATCATATTTATTTATCAGTCATATTTATTATCATCATAACTAAAGAATTATTAGTGTTGAGAATGCAAATGATGAAATGCCGGGTGTTTAAGGTTCTCTGTTACCTGGTTATCTCTTCTGTTTCTGATAGTTGCTGTGCTTGCGGCTTCGTAGTGGTAGTCCCCTGGCCAGAACTGCAATGCCTCTTCGTTTTGTGTCAGAGCAGGGTTCCCAGAGAACACCCTCGCCTTCTGGAGACTCACGGTACCACGATGGGTTAAGCAGGGCCCCTCGCCCTTCCTCCCCTACTTCCTCCTGCTGCCTGGTAACTGGCAGGCTGGGAGTTAACCTACCCCAACGCCCAACGTTCTGACACTTCCAGCACTATCATTTCCTCTGCATTTTTTTTCTTTGCATTTTTTTTTTTAGAAACTCAGGGTTTGAATGACTGGGCTCAAAAGCAATCACCTTCCACATACCTCTTTCTAGATACTTCCTGGAAGATTGAATTTTGAGTATGGTCTGGTGTTATTTTCTCAAACATGTTCATACTGCTCCTGACAGATTTTAGTCATGATTATTTTATGTTTGCTGCTTCTAATGGGCTTTCATCTCTGTAATAATTTTAACTTTCTCCTCTATTTCTTTCTTATTTTTCTACCAGCTGTTCTAACTAATCTCTTTTTCTTATAGGGTTTTATTTGAACACCTGCAGCTTTTTTTTGACCTCTCTTTTTTTAAGAGACACACTACTATCTTTAATTTTTAAAATTATTCTATCTTTAATTTTATTTAGATTGTGGTATTTTATCTTTCCATTTCCTTGATTGATGTGTTTTTTGAGATTATCCTTTTTATGGCTTTTGTTTATATTCTGTTCCTTTTTTTGCAGTTTCTATGTGTATGTTTCATACTGTCTCCTGTCTGATGATCAACATATAGGTGAGTGAAACTTAATACTTACTATAAAATATCCCAAAAGACAGACATTGGTGGATGAAATAAAAGTAAGTGGTCAGGGGAGCATTAGGTGGGAGAAATCACAGCTTCTATCTACATTTTCTTCTACAACTAACCATCCACTGAATCAGTTCATCCTTTTCCTGGGGCTGTCTCTTGCCTGGTTTTTAGCATTGTATGTTGTTGGCTCATTATATTTCACCTTGCACTATCCCATGGATTGACGTCCAGGCTGTAGATAATCAAAATGATGGGAAAGAAAATTCCTCTTTTAGTACCGTCTTCCTGTTACTCTGTGACTCATGTATGGGCTGTGCCCTGGTTCTGTGAGAGCACATCTCTCTTTCAAATCAAATACCCACTCGATTAGCATGTAGGGATGTGATCGTTCTTAATTAATTAATTAAACAAAGCTGCATTTTGACACAGTATTTGCCAGGTACATTTCATATTTGGGGCTCTGACACTGTGACGATTTCCATGTTTCAGTAAATATTAATTTCTCTTTTTAATAGTTCCTAGTTTTTGGTGGGTACCTTTATTCTGACACGTTTCCCCATATCCTCTGACTACACTTTTAAAAATGAGGTTTCTTTAATGTTTTAAAGAAAAATCAGACAGATCAACATGGAGAATATGATCTATGACCTCCGGGCCCTACATCCCCCTGAGTGTCTTCTGCTGCCTTACTCCCATCCCGTCCCCTGCACAGCATGTGCCATCACAGAAAGGAGCTCAGCTGCCCCTCCGCCACCCCTGAGAATTGCTCCAGGCTGTGTAGTTGGACCCAGTAACTGCTTCATGCAGATGTTCTTCTGCCCTGCATTTAAGAGCTGTCCCCAAGCGAGCGCTCATTTCTACAGAAACTTATTGAACTCCTTTAGGATAAACAACAGAAAAGACACCCATTCCCTTCATATAGCAGCCTTGCGTAGACATATTGGTTTGTGGTGCAGTCAGGCAGTCCAACAGAACAAACATAAAACTGTGTATCATCAATACACTTCCAAATTTCTGGTTATTCATTTGCCATCAAATTTCTATATCACATAAAGAAGAAATGTGGCAAATAGAAGGATTGCCTTTCCAGCAACGGAAAGACAGAGAAGGGACAGTTAGAAGGCAGCTTTAGTCAGGGGACTTCAGACCCTTCCCCTGAGAGATAGGCTCTTCAGTTAGGTAGCTGTTTTGTTTCTCCATGGAATAGCCAGCTGCAACCCCCATCAGAACTGATGTTACTAAACATCACAATCGTATAACCCTCTTGCTCTGATTCTCTCCGACCATTTCATAATTTGATTCTATATGTAGTTTGTCTATAGGGAATATATATGTTTGTTTAGCGCATTGCTATTAAAGTTTAACTTGGCAGCTAACCTCCTCTTTATAAATTAAAAATTAAAAAAATATTGATTTTGCAAGTGAGTCTGTTATGTGCTTTGCTAGCATGGTTCAGCATCCCTGAGTTAGATGGTCTCCAGAACAGAGATGAGGTGAATTTTTGGACTATGTAAGCCTAGCAGCAGCCCAGCACTGTGGGCAACACACCGAATAAATGCACCCAAACAGGGTCAAATCTCAAAGGCAAAACACGCTTTCCTGAAGGGGCTGCTTCAGCAGGACAGGGGCTGCTTTCATTCTACTCACTTAACAGGTCTATTCTCATAGACTCACTTCATGAATCTATTCTTACAACTCAACCTTATGAACAACCCAAGGAGCTTCTAGGCCCTAAATAATTTTAACCAATAAGACACCCCTTGAAGAGATCAAAACGTTAAAAGATTACACAAGAGTTCACCAAGGAGAAGTAATTTCTCATCTTGAGAAGATAAATAAATGTTTGCATATGTAATATTAGTTTCACTTATTTAGGTGTGTGTCAAATATAAGATATCCTTGGATATTTTAAATTTAAGAAAAACTTGAAATAATTTCCTAGATTTTGTAAAAATATAGTTTTTGCACACACTGAAATAAGAAGAAAGCCTATATATCGAGCGTCTTCCACATGCAAGCACTATGAACAGTGATTAATACACATCGTCTTATTTAATTTTTACAACTGCAAGTTAGTATGATAATGTCCCATTTTACCAATGAAAAAAATTGAGGCATTGAAAATGTGTTGCTTAGCCAAAGTCATACAGCTAATATATTATAGAACCAGAATTATAACCTAGGTCTGTGCCCCCACTGCAGAAGAAAAGAAGATAGCTATTACTATGCCAATGATTTCCAGTCAGAGACCCCCAGGAACATACCTGTAGTTGAATTTTGGGTTTCTTATCCTTACAGCAAGGGAGAATGCATATGATGGGTTACCATGGGGCATCTCAGTAAGAGGGTATTAGAAAGAACCTGTTACAGGAATTAGATTTGGTTGGGTGATTTCAGGGGGGCGTCTAATGAAGAGGACAGGAGGCACAAATAATTCTATAATTCGGTATCTAAATCTTATCTACAGGACGGGCTTCTGGATAAAGCGTAATGGCAAAGAAGACACAGTTGTTCACATTAGCTCATGGAGGGGGATGTTTAGTATTTTGCATATGTCTGTGTTTAGACAAAACTATGAAGTGATCTTGTTCTATCTAAGTGACCTAATCTGATCTTGGTGTTTTGAGGGATTATTTATTTTTAACAGAAGAATATAATGGCCTAGCCGTGATCATCAAGCCCGTTTCAAACAACACTGAGTCCTTGCTCTAAGTGTCAGACCAGTTCCTGGATGTCAGGGGCTGCTTCCTCAACTAGAACCGTGATACGACAGCAGAATGGTAACGATAGATGAGCTGCGAAATTATGAAAGCAAGGATCCTCTGTCTATTGGCCAAAATGGTGTCTGGGCTTTGGGCGGGTGCAAATCTGCAGGTGAGGCATGCATAATGTAACTTCTGTAAGGCTGCTCACAGAACATGCTTTCTGAGCAAAAGATGAGAGAGGGAGAGAGGGAGAGAGAAAGAGAATGCCTATTTAAATATTTAGTGCATGGGAAAGAAAATACAATGCATACTATAGAATTGTTTTGATTTTGAGCTAACCAGCTATAAAAGATATTTTAAGGAATTCTAGTACCATAAAAACTTTGAACATGGATTGGATATTAGACTACCTTAAGAAATTATAAATTCAGGTGTGCTAACAATATTAGCCAGGAAAGAAAATGTCCTTATTTGAAAGATGTACTTAGTGAAGTTTTTCAGGTAAAATATAAAATCTGAATTTATTTTTCAATTTCCTTCCAAAAAGGTGAAGCACATATATGTCCAAATTAACATTTTTACAACTTAGTAAAGGCCATGTGGATGTCCAGTTTTTATTCTCTCTCCAGTTTAATTTTTTTACAATTACAAGTCAAAAAACAAACCCACCCCAAGAAAAACCAGCCCAGGGAACCTGCCTCCACTCACAGAACACAGGCAGGGAGTGAGAATAAGGTGAAAGCCTGGGCTAGCCAAAAGGTGAGCTACTTACCCTGTGGAGAGAAATTCTAGTGTAAAATATTTTATATAGTCTTTATAGACTGTCTATTATATGTTTGTGTATACCAAATTGTCCATATTATATTTCATGGGCTATTTTAAGGATTTTGAAAGTCCATTTTGGCATCATCTGAGTTTTGCCTGTTATGTATTAGAGATGAGACTGGAGTGACTGTTTTAATAGGGTGTTTATACATAGGGTGTTTATAAACGTGCCCCCAAAGTAGGCATGTTTTTTTGTCTGTGCGTTCGAGGCAATAGCATCCCAGGGTTCCCTCTGGTTCTCGGCCTGAATGATCAGACCTGGAGCGCAGGGGGTTAGAATGCCTACAACTTGCCACCTCTAGGGGGGGAGGGTAACTGTATATCACAATTCATCTTGTCCGAAATGAGGCGATTTCAAAGTAGCGGCTTGGTCTTTGCAATGTTGGTAGCTTGTCTTCCTCATTGAAGATTTAATGCTGAATCCTTCCAGCTTTGAGAGCAGATTTGCCGGGTATCAGTGCACAACCCTGACCGTTTGGGCTGGAGAGGCAGAGAACGCTGTGGAAGAGGTGATCCTGGAAGGGGGTGGAGGGGGCCCCACAGTGATGAGGATCGGTCGTGAAGACTGGAAGGGAGCAGAGAAGGGAGACTGCAATTGATGGAGTCAGGGACCATTGCTAAATTTAGGGTCAGAAAAAAATCTGTTGTCTAGATGGAGAACTAAATAGAGCAAAGACGATTGTTGCTCCAACTCCAGGTTTCACTCATAAAACAACGTGAGGTAGGTCTGCAGTTACCGGGTGGAGGAAAACTTGTGTCTAATGGATCCTTCTGAACATTTACCTGCAATGATGGGATTAAAACATGATCCGTGCAGCGCTCCTGCTGCACTGCTTCAAGCGTGCAGTGCACGGGGGGCCAGTCAGACCTGGGGCACCCTCCCACTCAGGCGACATGGAAATCTGTCATAACCACCCTCTGGATTCCATCGTGGAGGGGGAAGATCTCATTCCATCTGTTTGTCACGGTGGCCCATTGGCAGCCGTGTGGATTTAAGCACTTTAAAAATGGTTTTCCCTCAATGTCTCTTTCTTTGTGCATGCTTGCGTGAGCTTTCTGGACAAGCCTCAGATTGAAGTTCACCAGGCCCACATTACCACTTCATAATGAATGCTATTTAAGCATAGTCCCCCTCATGCATGCTTGTGACAAAGCTGACTCTTGTTTATTTTCCAAAGCACCATAATATTCACCAGAATTTTACGGTAGCCTTGCCCACTCCGCAGTGCTTGCCTCGTATGCTGATCGTGTCTGTCAGAGACCCAGGGTTCAAACGATTGGAGGTCCAGATGACATCTGGCTTCCCAGCTCCCCTGGAATCCTGGCTGCAGTGCTTATCAGTGCATTATTCATCAAAACTGATGATGCAAGGTACAACATGCTGTCTGCAGTTCAGCATATGACTAGAGAGGAGTTGGCAGAAACGCCTGGTGTTCTGTGAGCAGCATGTAATCAATAGTCTGGGTGCTTGTTCACTTCGTGTTGATGACTATTCCCTCTGGTACATTTCTGTATATTTTTGGGTTCACTGTACTACCAGCTGTGCAATTTTTCTTCCTCCTCTCCTCCTCATATCGGCCTTGATAGAGCAGAAGGAACAACCTTTCTGTGTGGTGGGTGTCAAATCAAATAATCTAATGACCAAAAACAGGGTAGCAGGCATGGGTAAAAAGAGACAGATTTGGTCATTTCCAAGTGTACTTGGTAATATAATGAAATGAGTTACATTTAAATTCAGACTTTCTGTTACTTGATTCAAATGAAATGATACCAATCCTCCCCTTTGCTCCATCCCTTGAAGTGTGTGTATGTGTGTGCTGCCGCCGGAAACCCTGCTGCATCCAGCTAAAAGGAGCCTAGTTCCCTCTGTTAATGACAGACATTCAACATTGTCATTGAATTGAAGAATGTGAGAGGCAACACCCCAAACCCCTCCCTCACTGATGCTATTAGAAATTGTGCAAGATATCTCAGATCAGTACGGAAATCCATCCAGTTACATCTGAGATGAAAAGATTAATTTTCACTTGCAAATTAAGCAGTTATCCATCTTGTACAGTTTTAAAAAATTGATTACACATTGTCATTAAGAGAAAAGACATGCTTCTTTTTCAAGATGTAGAAAAAATAGATATCCAAATGAAAAAAAAAGATTAGTTTTACATGTTTGTTCTCAAAATTTTTTTAACTTCTTGGACATTACCTTAGAAGATCGTTAAGATTTTAATACCCTCTGCAGGTTGGTTTTTGAGAGCTCATGCAGAGGCCCAACTGTCTCGGGCAGAAGTGGTTATTGTCTGGTAGGTGATTTGAAGGCAGGATGGCCGTGGCCAGCATGCACCCATGCGTTGGTCCCTTGTCCACAGTTTAATGGCTGTGGACATTGTTTCCATCAAGGCTGATGATAACTGCAGGCCAAAACCATGATGACTATGAGACTTTCATAGGTCACCTGAGTCTCCACGAATCTTTAGCATTAGAAAGAAGGAGGAGGAGGGGCAGGAAAGAGGAAGAGGAAGAAGAAGAATTATTCTTTAATTTTTAGTTAAATAAATCTGGCTAGACTTATTTCAAGTCATCAGTGATAATATTTGAATGCAATGAAAAATTCAACTGGGAAGTCCAGTTTCTGGCACTTGTTTTAGCAGTAGCACATCCAGCCACTTGTTTTAGCAGTAGCACATCCACAGATTTGACACGTACCTGTTGAAAAAATGTATCTGTCCAGCTTCTGGACCCTGCCCTGAAACACACCTTGAAATGAGTAAATGCATATATTTGCATTATGTGGTGCAGCAGTGGGCAGGATAGGAATAGAAGAGGTAATTTTTGGAGTACTTACTGAGGTCACAAAATTCAATTTTGGATAGTGTCATGGTTCAATCATGAGGTCTCTGTTCAAACTGCCTGGGTTCAAATCCTGCCATTTCCTAGCTCTGAGGCCATCACTGGAGTTAATTCACCTTTCAGTTCAGTTTTATTTCATGTTAAATGTGAGTGCTAACATTACTCAGGTCAGAGGATTATTGTGAGGAATAAATTGAGATATATCAGGTAAAGGATTAACAAGCACCTAGCACCTAGTAAGTGATCAATGAAAGATGTGATTACCAATGACTAGTAAACTAAAACTCTGTATCATTATTTCCAGTCAATTCCCTTTAACTACAACAGCATTAGTGAGCATCCAAGATATGCAAGGCACTTGTCCTATGTGTTGAGGGGTAGACATACAATGAAAATACGGCTTTGCCCTCCAGTTACTTAGCACTGACAGGGTGGAGTTAGACATGTACATAGCTAACAGCAATGAAGGTACAAAATTGCCAGAACAAAGACACAAACCATGTTTACAAACTGTGAGGGGGGAAGAGAGAGTGTCTGATTCTTATTTGAAGTGGGGAGAAGGATGATAGGGAAAAGCCAGGGGGTTATTTGAGCTAGTCTTGGAAGTATATGTCAGAATATAGAAAGAGATTGGGAGTGTGACAGGTATTCCGATGGAGCGTCATAAGCGGGAAGGTTTTGGGGATTTATGGGGATTTATGGGAACAATATTGAATGGTCTGAAGCCTGTTAAACACCTTTCTCACGTCACTGGGAGCCTTCATGACACACAAAAAAGAGCATGAACTTTGGAGTCGCCTCAATCTGTGATTGGATCTTGGTTTTGCCTCTCTCCCCTGGCTACGTGACAAATCCTTGTCACATGTGAGCCATATAAACCTTGTTTATATGCACAACAGTGATGATACCAATTGTATAAATCCCATGGTGCTGTTGTGGAGATTGACAGGAAAAACACATGTAAACCACCTGGTTTATGATAGCCACCAGTACCCATTTCCTTCGAGGGGCAGGGGGTGGGAGATTTTTCCACCACTTTTTAGTGTAGCCCAGCTGCTAGCTGGAGTTGCCCTGTACTTTGGGGTAAGGGGATATTGACTTAAGCCCCAAATCCCCTTTCCATGATGTCTGTACATTGCTAGGTCACTCTTGGCTCTGAGCCCCCAAACTTCCTCTTACTCTTCTCCTTCATACTCTTGCTGCTCTTCTAAAAAATATCCTTGTCTGTCTGAGAACAACTGTATGAAGACTGGACCAGGAAGAAGGCACAGTAAATGCAAAGAGCTTGAGGTAAGAGTGTGCTCGTCTTTCTTAGGGAAGAGCAAGTCAGCCCTAGGACTGGGTGGAGAGGGAGAACGACATGGCCTGGTGACAGAAGATGCGGTCAGAGCGGTAGTCAGGGGGTTATGGAAAAAGCTTCATAGACTGTGAGAAAGACTTCAGATTTTCTAGTGCATGAGAAGACAAGTCTTTGAAGTTTAATAAAGGGAGTGACATGATGTATCTTATGCTTAAAAAGGACCACTCTGGCAACAACAAAAAATCAGACAGAGGAAGCAAAAGAAGCAGGGAGACTACCCTGGAGTCTGGTGAAATAATCCAGGTGCCAAGTGACGGGGGTCTGAGCCAAGGTGGTAACAGTGGAAGTGGTTAGAAACGCTGGATGGAGGGGTGAGATGACTCTTCCAACCATTGGATACAAAGGTGAGAAAGACAGGGCTCAAGGCGAGCTCAACATTTTTGGCCAAAACAACCAGAGAACAGAGTTATCACTTACCAAAACTGTAGGAGGAGTACATTTGGGTAGGGAAAGCTGAGAGTTCTGTTCTGGACATGTTAAGTTTGAGATGTCTTCTTCTATTAATAATCCAACAAATGGAAATGTGGAGCAGGTTGTTGAGAACCTGGGTTTGGAATTCAGGGGAGAGCTTAGGGCTCCTTTTTGAAATACATTATCCTCTACTGTTAAATAAAAATGTGGTATATATAGCTCAAAACTAATGAAAGAACATGGATTTTAATTTTGACCAATAGGGAAAAGCTTTGTTCTACATCAATTTGCCTTAAAAACCATTAAGTGCCTGAAAGCAGGGCCAGTCCATTGCCCTGTGTGGGATGTGCAGTGCGGACAGCGAAGGGCCAGGAACAATGGGTGTCACACAGAGACCCAGCCTGGGAAAGAGGGAAGCAGACATCAAAACTACTCCAGAACACATCCAGAGTAAACAAGCAAAACTCATCTTCCTTTATTTTGTGTTTTATATCACTAAGCAACTTGATTAAAACAAATCAGCAGGACAAAAAATGAAGTTGCTTTTCTGTGGGGAGACAAAATCAATGAGAAGAATCAAGGTTGAGTAAATGTCCTGTGGATACTCAGGGGAAGGAATACATTTTCCAGGATGAGCAGGGAGTCCTTCAGAATTAGTTGTTTTCTAAAGCACAAGTTACTTTCATTTGGTGCTTTCAGTGGGGATAGGGATGTGGGACACATGTAAGGATCAATGACCTGAGAGAGTTTCAGAAATGTTTATGGTATATTTTTTATTTGCCAGCATATAAACATTTTTTACAAAGGATTTTTTTTATGACAGTAATTGGGTAAGTCATTCAGAAAGAGTGTGCTTCCAAACTAAGTTTGCGAACACTGATGTAATGACCTGACTGGCTGGTATAAACTGCAGCCCACGCAGCTGTTATTGGTGGGTGTGGGGTTCTTGCATTGTCCAAGGAAGGGGATTTTCTAAGACCCGCATGGGAGGATGTGGCTGCGTGGTCTGGTTTATTAAGTGGGTTCCACTCCTGACTTCCCAATGTCCCATGTCACCATGGTAAAAGTCCAACCTTGTCTTCTGTAGGGCCAGGAGGAAGGCAACTGACCAGAGTTTCTGCTCCATATTAAAGTCCAGTCCAGTCCAGCATCTGACCTGCATGCATTTCTAGCTGCAGTCCATTGCTGTGCTTTGGTATTCAGGCTCTCCTAAAGGTCATGGGCCATGTGGCTGATAAGGCCACATGACCATGGAGAAAACAGGTGCAGGCGCTTTGCGAGCGTGGGTCACAAATGAGAGAGAGGGAGTTTCTGTGTTCTGCTGGGGTTACACTCAGAAGCATGGGTTTGGGGTAAACCAGGTGCTTTCTCAAAATGATCAATCAACTACCCAAGTTCTCATGGGCTTTGGGTAGGGTCCACCTCCCATCTAGACTGACAGGCCTCTATGGTCCAGCCCCTCTCCCTGAATCCCCCAACAATCCAGTCCTGGAGGAAGGCAGGGGGTGGAGGAGGGAGGGGTGTTAATCCCCTTGGCAGAGCACAATGCAGTAATCCTCTGGAGTGTGAAGCTGCAGCTTCCTAGCTGAGCAAGCAAGCTCCTGCTTCCCAGTTTATTAAGTTCATTGTCTAGTTAGTTCCCTTTTGCTGTCCTTTCCCAGCTAAATACTGACAGTAGCACAACCACATTGGAAGGGATATGCCTGCAAGTGATAGCTGTGGTGGTGAATCACTAAGCACTCCCTTTAATGAAAAAAACCTGCTGCAAGCAATGCACACAGACAACAGCCTCTGGCTCTAGGTGACTTTGGGATCTGCTTCAGCTGTTGGGCAGACACCAAGCACATGCGAGGCATCTCCTGGCCAACAACTGAGCAGCACAGAAACACAAGGACTCACCATTTCTGGACTGCTCTGCGGGAGCTCGTTACGGTGGAGATCCTGTGGGGCTGGCTGGCTGAAGCTTTCTCAGAGCGGCACACTGGCTGTGGCTTGTTCTACCCACTCTCTTTCCTTCCCCAGTACTTTCACAGGTGCCAGACCTACACCAACGTCTGAAAGTTTTCCCTAACTTCTCTGATTCCTTTTCATCTTTATCTTTCACAGCTTTATTCCCAGTTCGTATCCTGAACTTCTTGCTCAGTCTTGGCATTGGCTTTTGGGAAGACTCAATGAACTCACTGCATTACGCTTCACTTTGTTATATTGGGAAGCTCACAGAGAAGATTCGGGAAAACAATTGTTCATTTATTCATATTTATCTCATTTAGACCAATTTTTCCTTCTTATAAAGATATGACATACTGTGGGACAGTTGCTGCCTACAATCCCTGATTGGCAGATTTCTGTTCTGGTTAGGTCACACAGACTCTTTCCGAGAGAGACTTTAACATTTTTTGGTATAACACTAACATTTTGGAAAAAATAGACATTAAAAATATATATGCCACTTAAGAGATAAAATTTCCCCTAATAGCTAAACAATCATAAATTGTTGTCAACTACTTCCTGATCTTCCTTGTGGTTCTCTGACGAAGCGTTGGTTTCTAGCAAATATAAATTCTTATTCTCCAGCTAGAACAGATTCAGGGAGGAAGGGATGTGATGGCAAATCTGAAAACAGTTGGGACAAAGTTGAGATGGGTGGACTCAAACTGAATGCTTCCTCAGATGAGCATCCCAGGGTTTTTGGGAGGTGTTTTTAATGTAGCCTCCTCTTCCCTGAGCCCTTAGTGCCATGTATGATCTCTGTATGAGAAAGCCTGCAAGATCAGTTCTGCCTTCTCTATTTTACTTCTGAACCGAGCCCGGGATGTGGATCATGAGCTCATAACTTCCACATGGGCAGGCCAAGTAAGAACACTGCACCGAGGAAGCAGAGAGCCTGGTTTCTTACTCTGGCTCCATGGTAACTCCCTGTGTGACCTTGGCCAACTCACCTATGCTTTTAGAATCTCCCTTCCCACATGTAGGAATGAGGCTGTTGAATGAGCAAAGCACTCTGACCATGTCCAGCTCTAATGTCTATAGTTGTATGAAATTAAAAAGGAATAAAATGTGCCTGAAGTCATCCTCCTGCACTACGTCTCTAAAACAAAACACTAACGCGTGTTCGGTTTTTCAGAGACAGGTTTTGCTTTATTCATACCCTTCCCCCTGCTTTCATGGGATTATCTCAACAAATTTCAGAGAGACCGAGAAGACCAATTTCCAAATCATCTGGAGTAATTAATTCCAGTGGTTGGAGTTAATTATGATGAGGCAATTCATAAAGTATACAGTAGAAAAAAAGCAGCAATTGATGAGACTTCATCTGCAGTGAGATTTTTTTCAAAGGCATTCTTCTGGCAATGCCTTTTGAAGTTAAACACATGTGTGCTTCAGTGGTGAGAGAATGGTTTATGAGGTTATCATTCGGTTTGGGTATGAATTATGTGCAAATGGTCCTATGTATATTTTTACCGATAGGATACAGGCCCGATTGGTGGATAACATGGGAAAATCAATGATGATAGCAGAGACTATAACTCCATCATAGTTTATAAATGTAGAAACCATCATATATTTACAAAAAAATCTGTTAGTAAAATGGCATGATATTATGCAATAATATCAATATCAATGTGAAAAATTAACAGGAACATAGTATAAAAATGACAATTTGGGAGGCACTCTCAGATCTGTATTATAAAAATAAAGAACTTGCAATAATGCCATAACAGACTGTATTTCTGGTTTATGATTCTGATAATAAAGCACTTTGGTTCCACTTTCATGGTTTATGCTGTTATTAGAACCCCCTGATATAATTAGATGGTCTTATTTTAGATAATTACTTATATTTTCTTATTTCATAAGAACAATTCCACTGGCAGGAAGACTCAGTATGTTCAATCTAAGAGCTATGTTGCTGAAATAAGGCAGGAGAGCTCTGAAGTCAAGTTCATTCACAACAAAGTAGTCACGATTATTGGAAGCTGATTAATGATGATCATACCATCCCCTTGCATTTTTGCATTTTTTATAGCTCGTGAATTGATTTTACTTTTATGATCTCTCTCATTTTATTCTCTTAGCACACCTGTGAGGAAGGTGCTATTATTCCCACTTTGTTGATGGAGAAGTTCATGCTGAAGGCATTATGATTGTAATAAATAATTGAGGTTCAAACATTTATCATCCTATTCTAGAACTCCATTCTGTTCACAACCTTGGACAAGTACAGTAAAAACTATTTAGTTAAGATGCATTATGTATGTGGCATGCTTTACAATATTGTGTTTAAAAACTGATTTTTAAGGAAAAGGGACTCATGGACATGGACAACAGTGTGGTGACTGCAGGGGGAAGGAGGGTGTAAGGGGACTAAATGGTAATGGAAAAAATACAATGAAAAAAAGAACTGTTAAAAGATCTACTCCTGACCCTTTTTCAGAAATGCTAATACTTCACATTCTGCCTCAGAATTAGAGGCTTGAGTTCTAAATAGATTTTGTTGTTAACAGCTTGCCTTCTCTGAAAGTAGGGGGCTGAAATCTTTTTCTAAATCTAAAGCACTTCATTCTATTTTGTTAAACTGAAATTAACGTATTGCTGATTGATTGACCATATCATTGTCATTTATGTTACCATATTGTAATGGTTATAGAATGCAATCAATGGCTCAGAAAGTTTGCTTCTATGACAAGCTAAAATAAGCTTGCGTAAGATATTTCTTTTGAAATTATTACATTCAAAGAGGTTCTTTTTGCAAATATCTTTAATGAATAAAGCAAAACTTAGTCTACTTTGTTGAGACAAAAAAAAGAAAAAAGGCAAGGAAGAAAAATCTTCAAATTGAAATTAGCTTGACAATGTCTTGATAATTTTCTTATTTATTTACTGATTTAGAAATCAAATCTACAGAAATGTTTTACTTATTTTGAGCAGGGAAACTGTATCACCAGTTTTTTTTTAATTAATAAAAGCGTGTTTTCTTACATATATCATACTAAATTTATAGAACTGTCTACATGTACTTGTCACTGAGAATGTGAATGGAGCTAAACAGTAATTTTAAAAAATTGCTAAGATACTGGCCTACCTGATGAAAATATAAATTTGAAATAAATCTCAAACTTTGGTATAAATACAGACATTTGAACATTGCTCTTGATTTTTGTGGCATTTCAGGTAAGAAGTTGTCAATGAAAACATTGTTATTCTAATGATATATTTCAACTAAAATTACATGTATTCTTTGTACACTTACAAGCTTTCCCCAAATCTGCCCTATAAAAATAAATAAAAAATCCATGTCTTGAAGCTATTGTTTATTATGAACCAGGCATTTATGGAATGTTAATAGTTTTATCTTCTAAACAACTGTGTGACTAAGGAATTGTTATCACAAATTTGCATATAAGGAAAATGAGTTCAATAGTAATTTCAGGTACACCTGCTTCTCAAGGCAGGTTGGTTTCATTAACCACAAAACCTTCAGTCCAGTTTGTAGCCTATTGCTGTAGCATTCTATGTACTAGAAAATATGAATACTAGTGTGGTGGAAATTTTTATGTGGTGGGTTTTTGGAGCATAGGAAAATTCTAGTAGTGTTCATGAGTCATTCTCAGAAATAACAATTTTCCCTCTAAGAGGATAATTTTTTTATGGTTAGGGATAGGCATCTATTTTTTAAACTGATGTGCTTCTGTGTTTGTTTATGTATTCTGTATCTGTGTCCATTGGCAGATTTTCCTGGGCTTCCCTTCCGCCCTCAGCACATGATCAGGTTTACATGGGAAGAGGCATGACCTAGGACACTTGCTTCCTTTATATATAGAACTATAAAGATAACGATATCCTCCAGCAAATGAGGAAACCTGTGAGGTGTAAATGCCTGTGTCTCCAACTAATTCACAGAATTCCCTCCAAGGGAGGGACTTATTTTGCATTTGAACTCCAAAACACCTTTCAAGATTGTTAAACTTAACACCAGCCTGAAAATCCCAGTCATGCTGGAGATCAATTAACTGCTTCCAGTGCTCGACTAGCTCCTCTTTAAGATGTTTGCATTTGAGAGTAAGTAATTTGGCCATTATCACATTTGTACCAAATAAAAACACAATATTTTGTATGTAGGAAATTCATTTGTAATGCTCAAATCTACTAGAAGATGTTCCTGTACTTTCTTGCCTAATCTAAGAGTCAGATAGCATCTTTCCCCCTCTTTATCAGTTTCAAATCTCAGATTGTCTTCCTCTGCACACTTGTTTTATTTGATTTCGTTCTTCCCAGTACACGATTGCTTTCCTCATTCCCACATAGGGATTTAAATGTTCTTTTATCCTCTTCTTACATATTTGAAGCCAACTTTCTCATATTGCATCAAAATTCATTACTTGACTACTTGATTACCTAGCTACTTGCCATTTACCTTAATATTTTAAAATAATAATTTCTTATGACAATAAATTATGTTTACTGTGGAAGATTTATACAATTAGGTAAGGGATAAAGAGAAAAATATGGAACACTGTACTAAGATCAACCAAAAATCACCGCTATTATGGTTGTATTGTTTTTCTTTATCCATGGATATTTTTATTAACAAAAATACAATAATTAATCATGCCATATAAACTATCTCTAAGCTTTTCCCACAATATAACAGGAATATATTTTTATCACCCTTGATATTATTTTTCAATTGCATTTGTAATGGTTTTATAATCTTCCATTATATGGACATATCAATTATTCAACCAACTCTCTATTGTTGGGCTTCAGGTTATTTCCATGTTTTTGGTTATTTTAAACAAGCATATGATAAATATGCTTGTTTAAATAAATTGGTAAATAAATCTTCAGCACACCCATAATCATTGTCTTAGGGTGAGTTTTTAGAAGAAGGATTACTAGGTCATAGCTTGTCATAATTTAAGGAACTCAAAAATGAATATATTTTTCCAAAATTTCATCCAGTACAGGTATACCAATTTATACTCACTAAGAGTATTGATGGTTCCTGCATTACTGTTTCTTCATCACATAATGAGACATTCAGTGTTGGTGAGGAGGTCTCCACAGATAATCAGGGACCAAGACTTCTAAATTGCTGCTCTGCTATCCTAATGGAGTGACCTCATTTTATTATTTATTTATTTATTTACTTATTTATTCATTTATTTATTTAAGATTTCATTTACTCTTAGAGAGGGGAAGGGAAGGAGAAATAGAGGGAGAGAAACATCAATGTGTGGTTTCTCTCATGCGCCCCCTACTGGGGACCTAGCCAGCAACCCAGGCAAGTGCCCTAGACTGGGAATTGAACCGGTGACACTTTGGTTCTCAGGCTAGCACTCAGTCCACTGAACCACACCAGCTAGGGTGGAGTTGCCTCATTTTAAAAATGGCAGCCAGCACTCCAGTCCTTTAGATAGAAAGAAGGAGAAAGATAAACAACAAAATAGCAAAGGGAACAAGTCAGTTAAGGCGATCCTATTTATTTATATATTTTTAAATTTTATTTTATTTATTTATTTTTAAAGGTTTTATTTCTTTATCTCTAGAGAGAGGGGAAAGAAGGGAGAAGGGAAAGAAATATCAGTGTGTGGTTGCCTTTTGCATGCCCCCATTGGGAACCTGACCCACAACACTGGCATGTGCACTGACTGGGAATCGAATCAGTGACCCTTTGGTTCACAGGCTGGCACTGAATCCACTGAGCCACATCAGGCAGGGCTATTTTATTTATTTTTTATTGTATTTTTTCCAATACCATTTAGTCCCTTTATACCCTCCTCTCTCCAAGAATCACCACAGTGTCGTCCATGTCCATGAATCCTTTTTCCTTTTTGTTCAATCCCTCCACCTCCTAACCTCCCTGCTCACCTTAGCTGTCATCCTGCTCTCCATCTATGAGTCTGTTTCTATTTTCCTTGTTAGTTCATTTTGTTCATTAGATTCCAAATATGAATGAAATCATATGGTATTTGTCTTTCTCTGACTGGCTTTTTTTCACTTAGCATAATGTTCTCCAGCACCCTTTTTGCACTGTGAGGGGGGAATGCGGATTGGTGCAGCCACTGTGGAAAACAGTATGGAGATACCTCAAAAAACTAAAAAAGGATCTGCCTTTTGACCCAGCAATCCCACTTTTGGGAATATATCTGAAGGAACACAAAACACTCATTTGAAAGAACATAGGAAAAATGATTTAAGGTGATTGCTGGGGCGACAGCTGTATGAGGGCACTAAGTGGTAATGGAAAAATACAATAAAAATAAATTAGTAAAAATAAATTACAAAAATTTTAGAAAACATAAGCACCCTTATGTTCATTGCAGTATTATCTACAATCACCACAATTTGGAAGAAGCCCAAGTATCCAAGTGTAGATGTGTGGGTCATTTATAAAATGGAATACTATTCAGCCATAAAAAGAAGAAAATTTTACTCTTAAGACTGTCCTATTTAAAAAAGCTTACAAAGAATACCTTAACTTGAAATTTCTGTTTATGTAGTATTGGCCAGGAGAGTGTAACAGAAACACCTCTCCCTACAGGAGAGGCTGGGAATGCAAGCTTTTAGATTGGCATATTGGCACCCTCAACACAATTAGATTTCTCCTAGCAAAGGAAGAAGGGGAGAAACAATAGCCTCTGCTATTAATGGGAGAAAATTTGAGAATCACAACTCAAGTGAAATGTGAAGATTCTAAACAATAATATATTATGTAGAATAATTAATTATCTGCTTTCTTATTTCCTAGGGTTATTGTGAGTATTAAATGAGGAACTACTCAAGAAATCTTAGCCATTTTTGTTGGTTATCATGAATACACTTAATTTAAATGAAGCCATGTCTGTAAAGTGTTGTACAGAGCAAATGCTCATGAAATATTTGTCATGATTCTCTGCTGTTATGGAAATGTTTCATTTTCTGTGATTCTTTACATCTGCTTCATAATGAGATAACTACAAATCTATGCAGAGGTTTTTATTTTCTGCATACATAATTATCACAGGTTTAACCTTAAGGAAGGTGGCAGTACCTTCTAATCACGTAGCATAAAACATCATTTATGCAGAATGTTTTGCGAAGCTGTAGCAGATGATAGCATTTATCTGCCTTACCGGAATGCTCTATTTTATAACAGGTTGATTCATGAAGGTTTGTTGGAGTTTGATTGCTGTAATGAACATTCAATATGTGTGAGACTATTTGAGAATATTTGGTTAATATTAACTGTTTTACATTGTGAAAAACATAAAAAGAATAATGCATATAAAAGAAGCATAATTTCAAAAACTGCTGTAACTTAGAGTTATAGAATCACTGCATTTTAGAGCTGGAAGGATTTTAGAGGAGAAACTGAGGCTCAGATGTGTAGAATGAATAAGTAGTTTGCAGAAGCTCATGAATAGGTAATAGCATTTATTACATCTTGCTTCATGAAGTCTCTTTGTAAGAGATAGTGCTATGCTTGATTTTTCTAACATAATAGTCATGATAACAGTTTACTTGTAATCACTATAACAAAAAATATATAGTCTTTGTTAGGTGAACTGATAAAAATAATGATGTTATATTACTGCAGAGAGCATAGGGGATGGTTTTGTATTTGTTGTCTCATTTCTGACTTTATGATTCTACTCCTTGTTGTTCAAACTGACAGTAGAATATTTACTTCCTTTTGTTTCTTGGACTTATTGTCTGGAGATAAGAACCAAGACAAAGGTAAGACTAGAGAATAATTTCATGGTGAGGTTATTTTAGAATCAATGGCAATTCACTCATGGGACCTTCCAGATAATTGCACCACTCCAAAACTGGTTCTGCTATATCCTTCTATGTGAATAAAAGTAGTACCCACCTCATTGTGTTCTTAAGGTTTAAATGAGGTAATATGTTTAAAGACATTACAGAATACATACACAGTGTGCATGCACTATTATTATTATAAAGAGTAGAATTATGAGTATATTAATTACCATCTGCCTGACACATGCAAGAAATTTTGTTGAGTTGAAAGGCAACAAAGTTTTCACAGAAGTCCTCACGTTCTGTAGTAGCGGCCATGCTACTACTGTCTAATGTTTTAAAAAATCCTCTTGGGTTCAAGCCTGATTGATTTCTTTCATCTGCTTTTATGTGGGGATTCTCAGTTTGTGAGTATTAGCAGAACACACTCTAATGGCATTCATAAGAGCACAACTTACAAAGGACCACCTTAGCCTGCAGATCACTGACAAAACAGCTGGAACTAACAGCTGTGACTTACAAATCTTTTGAAGTCATAACAAAGCCAGTGTAATTTCATAACCACAGTTTGAACTTCAACTCATGTATTGGAAGATGCCTGAGAAGCCTGATGGTGTTGGGCACATACGATGGCAGCCTTGTCCCTTCACTCTGCCTGGGAAGCAGGCAACAAAAGGAAACAGAGCGTGCACTTGGCAATTCCCTAAGTAAATATGAATTTCTTCCTTCCAGGCTGATATAATTTGGCAAATTTGTGCCTTTTAATGATTCTCCCCATTTTCAATTACATGTGGGAGTATGCCTGAAATGGGACAGTCTGATTTATAGTTATAAAGGTAACAGGACGAGTCAGAAGACCCAAAACAGGACTCTTTTTCTAAAATGCACTTTGGCTCTCATCCCTTTGGCCACCTATAACTGCTAATGAGTTCTTCTGCCAATTGCATGTCCCATGTCCCATGACAGGCTTTTCTATATAATTTTCATTAAATGCTTTGAGATCCTGGAGCAGGAGAAAATTATGTAAATATAAGTTTTTATTACTGTTTTGTTTTTATTACTTTTCTCCTCTGGTTTTTATTGCCTCATATAATACAGGTAAATATAGCAATCTCACATGGAGATGGGGGTTTTTGTTCTAATGCCTCTGCTCTCATGCTTTGCATTCAATCCGTGTTAATTTAATTATCCATGATTTCTTAGGCAAAGAGAAGAAAGTAGACTCCATGCTGTCTGCAACTACTTCAGTCATTCCTTTACTGCCCGTGACACCATGTGAGACCTGCAGATGCTAAACAATCTCTCCCTGCACCAGCTCAAACAAAAAAATGTTAACCATATGCAACTCCAACCTGTTTATCCTTAAGCAATGCAAAGCCATGCAGCGCTACAGACGGGCAGTGGGGGAGAGCACAGAGCTGGCACTTCACACAGGGCTGCTGTGTGAAAAAGCAGTGATGATGTGTCACAGCATTGCACACTTGAAACATATATCATTTTATGAACCAATGTCACCCCAATACATTTAATTTTTTAAAAAGCAGAGCATGAAATCACAGAATGTAGGGTAGGGATAGTTGAGTTGGGCTCCTTTCTTACAACTTTTCTTACTAATAAAGATGCGGGTGCCTTTGAAATTTAATTCATATGAGTTGAATTGATGAACTGATACTTAAATATTAGTTCCTGGATTTCAGATTTGGAGTCTGAGGTACTTTTGGTTATTGAGGATTCTGTATGCCTAAATACCCTGAGACATGATTACCTACCAGTAAGAAGTGTGACATTCCTCAAGAGAAAATAAGAAATTTTAATTCATTTTAGCTTCTATTTAATTTGAATGATAATTTTGTGTAAGACATTATTATATTTTCGTGTAGGTAAACTCTCTCTTCATCTTGACAACTGAGGTTTCTGAGTGTTTTCCAAAGAAACCCCAGGATATTAATTATTAAATACAGAAAATTTAAAGGACATAGAAATTTAGATTAAAAGTAGAAAAAAGATTCAAATGATATTAGAATATAAAATTATCATGTTTCTTTTTTCTTTAAAATTGGCTTTTTTTACTTAATATTTCTCCCCTTTTGAATTGTAAAATAATATGATCATACTGAAGAATATTTTGGGAAAAGAAAACAATGTTCCAAGAATCAAACATATTATTTCCATTTATTTTTGAGACTATAGGAGTCTTGCATATTCTTCTTAAGACTTTGTTTCTCTGTGAACTTATTCTTACAGATCTGGTAAGACAAACTTAGGAAAGTCTTTCTAAATATCTGTAACAAAGAATCATATAGCTATTAAAGACAGTGAGTAAGATATTATAATTTTGAATCTTAGTGAAAGAAATTGTACATTTTCTAATTAAATCCAGTGTGATTTTTGTGATCTATTTTCAGCCATCCTACCTTCTCTTGTTCTTATAGATTATGGCATGTGGTGCCAAACTGGATCTTAATTGAACACACCTATACCTCTGTCCAAAAAGCAACTTGGTCAGCACTGTTTATACATCTTTAGAGGCCTGAACCCTGAACACTACATACAGATAGATGGAAGTGAAAATATAAAAAGAAAGTACAGTTCTTACTTGTTTACTTATGGAATATGGAGGTTAAAAGCTCAATTATGGAGTCAGGCTACTTGGTTTAGAACACTACTATCTCCGCTCACTAGTTCTGTGACCTAACTTCTCTAAGAATCATGTTTATGATCTGTACAACTAGGATAATATTAAGACGTAATTCATTGGACTGGTGTGAGGACTAGAGCCAATGGATGTAAAAATGTCCAGGACAGAGTCAAAAAGGCTTACTATTATTGTTGCTATATTTAGTGTTTCACATTAAGTCAGCACATTCCAAATAGTGTGCAGAGTACTTGATTATAACTAAATTTAAACTAGTAGCCAACAACATATAAAAAAATTATACACTATTGTCAAATGAGGTTTATCCCAGGAATGCAAGGTTGGCTGAAAATTAATCAGTGTAACACACTATATTATTAGAATAAAGAACAAAAATGACATGATTACATCAACAAGTATGT
The DNA here is from genome assembly GCA_004024845.1 of Tonatia bakeri. Lineage (NCBI taxonomy): Eukaryota > Metazoa > Chordata > Mammalia > Chiroptera > Phyllostomidae > Tonatia > Tonatia bakeri. The sequence continues at coordinate 286,035 of PVIA01000588.1, read as the reverse complement.
GTGAGGGTGCGGGGAAGCATTTGACAAAATCCAACACCCTTTCATGGTAAACATTCAACCAATTAGCAATGGAAAGGGACGTCTCCAACCTAATAAAAGCTATTTAGAAAAAAAACTCACAGCTAAGATCATAGTTCTGATGAATGATAGGATGCTTTCTCTTAAAATCAAGAATAAGACAAGAATGCTTACTTTTAGCATTTGAATTCAACATTGTACTTAATGTCCTAGAGAAGACAATAGAGCGAGAATAAAAATTAAAAGACATACAGTTTTTTAAAATCCTCACCTGAGGGTATGTTTTTTATTGATTTGAGAGAGAGAGAGAAAGAGAGAGAGATGAGATAGAAACATCAACCAGTTGCCTTCCATACGCACCCTGACTGAGGATGAAGCCCACAACCTAGGTATGTGTCCTGACTTGGATCTGAAACTTTTGGTACATGGGATGATGCTCCAACCAATTGAGCTACCCAGCCAGGGAAAAAGGCATACAGATTTTAGAGGAAGAAGTAAATTTATCTCTGCTCATAAATGACAAGAGCATATAGAGAAATCCCTGAGCAATCCACACTAGAAGTACTAGATCTAGTAAATGGATCCAGCAAAGTTGCAGAACAAAAAAGACCAGTACACAAAGATTAATTTTCTGTACATATAAGCAATAAACCACCTAAAAATAAAAATAATAAAACACTTCCACTTATAATGGTATTATAAAGAATAAATACTTAGGAATAAATTTAATAAAAGATGTGCAAGAATTGTAGCCTGAAAACTGAAAAATATTGTTTAATAAAATGAAATCAGGCTTGAATAAATAAAAAGACATTCCACATTCATGGATTGAAAGACAATTTTGTTAAGATATCAATATTGTCCAAATTGATCTATATATTCAAAATAATCCCAATAAAAATACAGCTACCTTTTGTGGTAGAATTTGCCAAGTGTATCTTAACATACATATGAAAACATGAGGTACCCAAAATAACCAAAACAACTTTGAAAATAAGACCAAAATTACAGAGCTCATGCTTCCTAATTTCAAAATTTACTATAAAGCAACAAAAGCCAAGGTAGTATGGTACTGGCATAAGATTAGACATACAGATCAATGGAATAGGATTAAGAGCCCAGAAATAAGCCCAATATAAAAAGATTTTATAGACATTTCTTCAAAGAAGATTTGTATATCTTCTTTGGCCAAGAAACACATGAAGAGATGTTCAACATTATTATCCATTAGTGAAATGCAAATAAAAAGAAACATAAGATGCTACTTCACATCCACTAGGATGGCTTAAAACAAGACAATGAAAGTGCTGATGAGGATGTGGAGAAATCGGAGCTCTCATATACTGCTAGTATTGTAAAAAATGCAGCCATTTGGGAAACAGTTTGGCATTTTCTCAATGGTTTAATCTTTATGAACTGTCATTTTACTCCTCAGAATATACCCCAGAGAAATAAAAATTTATGTCTACAAAAATCCTTGGAGACAAATGTTTACAAAAGCATTATAGATAATAGCCAAAAAGTTGAAGTAATCCAAAATGTCCTTGAAGCTACTGAATAGATAAACAAAATGTGATATAACTATATAATAGAATGTTACTGACAACAGGAATAAAATATTGATCCCTGCTACAACATGAATGAGCCTTGAAAACATTAGGCTAAGTGAAAAAAGCCAGACACAAATAATCAAATATTATATGATGCCATATATATTAAATGTCTAGAATGGGCAAATCCATAGGGACAAAGAGTGGATTAGTGTTTGTCAGGGTCTGGGAGAAAGGAGAAAGGGGCGTGACAACTAAGTGGTATGGGGTTTCTTTTTGAGATGTTGAAAATATCCTGACCTTTTGCGACAGCATGGATAGAACTGGAAAGCATTATGCTAAGTGAAATAAGCCAGGCGGTGAAAGACAAATACCATGTGATCTCACCTTTAACAGGAACCTAATCAACAAAACAAACAAACAAGAAAATATAACCAAAGACACTGAAATAGAGAACAGGCTGATAGTGACTGGAGGCAAGAAGGGAGGGGATTTCAGGGGAAAAGGGGAAGGGTTTGCAGGAACAAGTATAAAGGACACATGGACAAAAAGAGGGGGGGTGGGTGGAAATGGGAGGGAGATGAAGAGGGCTGGGGGGTGGGCTGGGATGGGAGTAAAAGGCAGAAAACTGTACTTGAACAACAATTAAAATAATAAATAAATAAATAAGTCCCAAAAGGAGAGAATGATAATGGCTGTACCCTCTAATATACTAAAATCCCTGTTTTGTAAACTTTAACAGGGTGAATTTTATGTGAATTATATATTAATAAAGCTGTTATAAAATCAAAAAAAAGGTTTTAAGGTTTTTTTTTTTTTTTTTGCTTTTGCCCTGATATTTTATTTTATTTTTCTAAGAGTTTTTGTTCAGTCTGCGGAGTCCTGGGGAAATCTCCAGTGACTACTCCTTAAGAGTAGTGTAACACCCTCCAGTGAATTTATTCCCGAGAGCCAACAGTTTAATTTGGCTTCTGAAATTTATCAAGGCAACTTGTCAAGTGTTATAGCTTATCCTGCTTAATCACAGATCTGAGGACATGCTGCAGTTTACCATATTAGTGCTTTTTAAAAGATTTTATTTATTTATTTTTAGAGAGATGGGAAGGGAAGGAGAAAGAGAGGGAGAAAAACTTCAGTGTGTGGTTGCCTGTTGTGTGCCCCCTACTAGGGGCCTGGCCCACAACGCAGGCATGTGCCCCAACTGGGAATTGAACCAGCGACCCTTTGGTTCACAAGCCCACACTCAATCCACTGTGCTACACCAGCCAGGGCCACCATATTAATGTTTTTGTGTTTTAAACAATCTGTGATCAGTCAGAGAAAAAAAAAATCAGGGAGGAGATTTTTCTTTTGTTGGCAAGATCTTATCACGGATACTTCGTGCCCTGAATCTCAGTAAACTTAGGTTACAATGACCATAGCAGGAAATAGGGTCCCCAGGGGACCCGGTATTGTACAGTATCGTATAATCTGGTGGCAACCAGCCCATACAGGGTCTTTCAGCTAGAAAACTTGAAGCAGTTCCCTATCAGGATGTTTGTTTAACTTATTTTAATATATATTTTGAAACTAATGAGATTAATATTTATGAAGATAAAAAATTAACCAGAAAGCCCCATAAGAAAAAGAACCCTTATTATTTTACAAAATGAAAAGAAGATTCCTTCACACAGAGAAGGTAAAATATTTCCCTAATATTGTGTATTAGCTCTAATTCAGTAATTGACCAATCAATAGCTTATACTGTAATAGTTAAATTACAGAATACTTGCATTACATTCACTACCTGCAAATAAATGTTTATAAGTAACTGCACTCTTAGGCATTATTTAATTTGAAACCAAATCAAAGCAACATATTCTCAGATTTGTTATTTGTCATAAGAAAGTCTTAGAAAAAATCATAAAATGTTTAAAATTAAAATGTCAAGAATAGATCAGAAAGGTTGTATGATCATATTATTGCCTTCCCCCCGGGTCACGTCTGAAAATTTAACAAAGGGATAAAGTAGCTCAGAGGAGCGAAGCTGAGAAGAAAGAAGATTGCAGCTGATGAGAGATTTCAACAGATTTTGGAAAATGCTGTTTGATGGGTTATGATCATGAAGAAAGCTAAAACCTGAAGGTCTTGCGGTGGTGAATCATAAGAAGAAAATGGATTGGTTTGTATCTCAGAATCTCAAAAGGACTTGGGACTTGGACTTCTCAGACTTAGTGCAGGGCATAATTGAAGGAAATACTGAAAATCAGGAGTGGTTGAAATACATTAACAGTGTCAGATCCCATAAGTACCCCCGTACCTAGCAGCCAGCTTCCCGTTCTTTTCCCTTGACCAGGTGGAGGACTACGAGCTATTTTCTGAATAAACTGGGTGGGAGAGCCTCAAGACTCAAGGACACTGCTTGCCAATCAACAGTCTTGTTTTATGACACAATGTCCAATCACACTTTACTATATGAATCTTAAGGATAAATAGAGACCAAGATAAGTATTATACCCCATTCTTTATCAAAGCCTAAAATGTAGAGAAATTTAGAAAATAAAACAAAATATAAAATTGAAAGAAACAGAGATAATTCTGGGTGCAGAAGAAAGTACTGAAAATCAGTCACTACCATCACCACCACCAACCACAATGATCACACATACACACACAGCTCAGCAATAAATAACTGCAGACACAATAAGGAGGAAAATGAAGTATGGGAAAATAAGAAAATGAGAAAAATAAGATCCTAATGGTCTAGCCTCCGATCAAGAGGACTTCTAGAAAAAGATGGCAAAATAAAGTAGAATGGAATAACTGATTAATGAAAATACAATTTGTCCCCCCTCAAGTGTGTGAGATTTAAGATTCAGAGCACAGCACAACAAATGGAAGTGAAATGGCTGTATCTGGAAAGGAACTGAGAATGGTAGGGTCCCCAGAAAACAAAGACCTCAAAATCTTTGTATAAATCTAATTTTCAATCCAGAACTCTCTACCTAATCAGGCCATCAATCAAGAGCTTGAGCATGGGATAAAGCCATTTCTAGGACATCTCCTGTGAATCTTATTAAAATGAATTAATTTATTAGTTTTAAGCAAACAACTATAGAATATGCTTTGGCAGAACCAAGAAGTAAATGAAGAAATGGAAGACACAGGGGACAGAAACAACAAATGTACATTTAATGAAGATTGGGAAGAGAAATCATATGCTATCTATATCACACGACTAAAGATCGTCCAGTCTTAGAATGAATAAAAACTGGAGGCCCTGGTAAGAAAATTCTAGGGAAAAAGATGGGGCAGGATGAAAAATGATTGCTAAAGTTTCAGCTATGTTTGAGTATTTGAGAAAAATGAGCTAACCAATTATACATGTATAGTGACTCTAAAGAAGTAGTTGCAAAAAATTACAAGTTTAGTTCTATTAAAATCTATTCAAGTAAAAGACAAAGGCAAAGATGCATTTCAGAAAATGGAGACTGTGTGATCAAAAATATAATCATACTCTGTTGTACATAGTAATGTAAACACTGATTTTTGATATAGCTATTTTTGGTTTTAATTATATTGAATTGGAGAAAAGTGGTAGGAATCAGAAAGTCAAAAGTGATAGACAAAGATATAGCAACCCAAGCAAATTATAAAGAAGTAAATGACAAGGGGAGTAGGAAAAAGAGGATACTTTTAAGGAGAACAGGGAAGGAGGAGAGCTTTTTTTCCCCTGGTTTTTATTATTAAAGCTAATTTGGTGTTATTATTAGATTAACATTGATTACAATACCAACAAATATTCAGACAATGCAAAAATGAAAGCTCATTAAAATCTAAAAAAGATCAGGAAGAAAGATTTAATTTACCAGGATATATAGAATTATGGTAAAGAAAAAAATGAACATGTGAGTTTGATTTTGTTGATATGTGGTAAACAGCCTTATTTTCCTGGCTGCACTTAACAAGCTCAGGCCACACAAGAGATTGAGGAAAAAGGATATCAACCAAAGGAGAGCCATGATGAAAAGCCTTTTTTTTCTAGCCCTACCAAGGGTTAAGGCTAGAAAAGAGCCATGAAAAGCCTTTTTTTTTTCTAGCCCTAGACCAAGGGTAGGGCTAGAGGGTATTTTAAGCCAAGATCATCTCAAAAGCTTTCAAGGGCCTTCCTGAAAGGCTATCACTGTTCCGTCCCAGACCTCTCTGGCTAAAACTCATCTCCAATGCTAATTCTTGAAAATGCTGTGCATGCTGTTGCCTCTGGGCCTTTGCCTCTTCAGTTTCCTTCCGCCTGCAACATTCTTTCCTCCTGTATCCACAGGGCTGCCACCTCACCTTCTTCAGGTCAGGCTCTAAGTGCCGTTTTTCAAGACTACTCTGTTTAAAATCACAACCCCCCTCTTCCCATCCTCTCTTCCTGCTTTATTTCCTTTATATCATTTATTGTGCTATTTTTGCTTGTTAATTGTGTCTTCTTCCATCAGAATGTATGCTGCAGATGGACAGGTGTTCTTTTCTGTTTCATTTAGTGTTCTGTCCCTGGAGCAGTGCCTGTCACAGCATAGGCACGCCTTCCATATTTGTTGAAGGAATGATGATAAATTTCCCCTTTTCTTACCAAAGAGGACACAGCAAACACCCACCCAAAGAAACATCCACCCAAAGTTTCTGTTTGGTGTTAATTCAAAATAATATTAAGAAATATTATTTCATTGTCTGAAGAAATTGAAGGGAAAGATATGAAATGTTGCTTAAATCTGTCTTTATAAAAGCTACCACAAAATGGCTTCAAATACAAATAAAATTGACAAATGATTAGTCTACATAACGTTTTCTCAGTTTACATCAATTTCTTTCAACTTTGAGGAACACATTACAAACTGGTTCAGACCCTTCAGTTCAGATTTAGCAAATGCATTTAAGAGGAATCATTACACAACAATTACTCTTTGCTTACCCTTATTCTTAAAATATACTGCTGCCAATTTTTACTATATTCTGATTTACATAAACCCATTTTTGTAGTTTAAGATACACATAAAATACTGTATCTACCTATAGCACTAAGCGATTTAACTTAAAATGTCCCCATTTACATTTATTTAATGTTTGACTTTTTTCTTGTTGTGGTTACCATCTCTGATGTATAACATCTTGTACCACTTAATGTGATGATTTAATAAATATTACACAAAAATTAGAATACCCACTTGTGAGGAATTAAAAAATGTTGAACTGATGATGTTAATATGGTTTTTGAATAATCTGTGGGCACATGACTTCAGATTTAATAGTAAGACAGCACAGCATAACAAAAATATATGTCATGAGATGGTAAGGACACTTGCTGTGTCCCACACCCGGAAGTCCAGAGATTGGGATGAGCCCTCTGGGTAGGGTCAGCAGCATTAGAACATAAACTCTTTCCACCATTCTCAGCATAAAATAATTTTCTCATTGAAATGATAGATTCAACTCTAGCACAATCATACTAACTACCACCTCCCTTCAACCAGTGTAAGCAGTTTCTTCTACTCCATGCCATTTACTCCTGTTTAGGGTTCTACCTGGAGAGGCAGCTCTCCCAAGTACTAGTGGTGAGCATCCCTAGGCAGATTTCCCAAACAGACAGCTTATCATAGAGGTGGAGAGCGTGTGTGGTGAGTTTAGTCTGCCAGTGTTCAAATGCTGGACCTACTACTCATTAACCGTATTATCTTGAATAATTAACTTCTCTGTGTCTCAGATTCCCTCTTTGTAAAGGAAGATAAGAGTACCTTGTTCAAATACATTTAAAATGTTTAAAACTGGGCCTAGTGTATGATAAGGGCTCAATAAGTGTGAACTCTCATTATTAACTCCCAGTTATGACAGATCTCCCAAGTTCAACATCAGATCAAGAACTGGTTATTAACTGAACATTAGAGACAGTGGCTAAGGCTCAAATCAAACTTCTTCAATTATCTGGAGCTTTTAGGAATTAGGCATTCCATTTGTTTAATTTATCTAGGTCATACAATGCACCTTGTCACTGAGTTAGTGATGAGGTTAATGTTACAGTATAAATATTAATAGGTACCTGGTAGACAAATGAATAGGGGTCATACCTACCAGTGATATCTAATGAAACCTTCAGGCTGTCAAACAATGTTCAATCCTAGTTCCAGGCTATGGTGTTTGTAGACCCTCTGGATGGATTATCTTAAGATGTTTCATATTATTTGGAATTTTACCCAATACCTCACTAAATCTCTTGCATGTATACAAATATGTATGCACATGTTTGAATATCTATATGCAAGTAGAAACAAGGAGAGAAAATGAGAGTAATTGTAAGACAAAGAGTATTGTTATAAACTTTCTCAGTTCAAGATCTAGAGAAAACTACAACAGGCTAAAATCTTGGCACAAACCCATGGAGCAATGGATATTTTTCAGAGGCAATCCTGATCAGGGTAGCATTCTCTTGTTAATTTTTTTCTTTTTCAAGTCCTACACTTGCTATTCATGTCCCTTAGTTACAGAAGAGGAACAGATTTTACAAATGCGCATTACTCCTATGTTTTTTAAAAGCCACAGGAGAGTAAATCAAATCCTCTGCAGTTAACACTAGAGCTTTCTTAAGAAAAACCCACCCGTCTGCCTCAGATGGAGCAACTTTTTAAGTACTTTTTCTTCATTATAAAACTGAAAGATGATGTTACCATTACACACAATTATCAGGCTATCTGTTCCCCTTTTCTCAAAGAGAAAAGAGCAGGCTATTCATCTTGGAAGTACCATTTTGGCTGTCATAAAAAGAAAAGTTTCCTTCTTTTTAAACATTTTGGTTAGATCCTGATGTACACAACCTTAAAATCATTCACTTACTGCTGCTGGGAAATCCCCCGAAACCTAGAGCAGTGTGAAAATGGGAAGAAGTTAGTATTTTTTTTAAAGCAGGTGGTGGATTGTTTTGGCCACCTTTGTTCTGTGATGATGTAGATAATACCCCTTCCTTCCACCCCATCTCTCCAAAGGAGTTTAAAAAAACTGTTTTGGGTCAGTTCTTGCGGGACAGCAGCTACTCAGGTCCTCTTCATTCTTATAAGGTGGATATTTGCAGTGTTCACTAATGTTTTTGCTTTCCTTCTGGGCAAAAGAGTGGAGGACAGTCACGCATGCTCTGTGGATGTGGCTGTGTATGCACAGAATCATGCAACCTCTGGGTGCGCGCATGCGCGCGTGTGTGAACGGGAGAGAAACTGAATACAGAATTTGCCATGGCCTTTGTTAATGAGCAAATAAGCTGTGCCCGTTTGGACATTCAATCAGAATTCTGAATTTCTGGTTAAAAATCTCTCTGCCTGAATATGTCTGTCGGAAATCACTGCCGTTGCTGTTGCCAGAGGTCATTAAATGCACAGGGAAAGAGGCTGGGCAGAGATGCTCTTCCTTGTCTTAAATTAGCAAGGGTTAGCACAGAACACTGGAGGACGAGCAAGTTATATACAAGCCCAGCGACTCCAGTCCCCCTCCTGGGGACTGAGAAATTCTGTGCCACTGTAAAGTGGCTTAAAAATGAGCCGACAAAGAAGTCCATTGACTTTAACGTGAATATGCTTGAATCACACAGAAGACAAGAATAAATCACTTTACCAACGTTGTCTGGTGCAATTTTCTCTTCTTCCAGTTTGCCCACGCCCACCCCCTTTGTTCTTTGTGGATGTTTTTGTTATCAGCTGCGTCTTTGAGAAGTCGCCTTTTGGGGGATTTTTTTCTAAGGGTGACTAGCGTGTGAGCTAGGTGTTGCTGCAGTATGAATCTTTTAAAAGATGCCTAAGAAATATTTAAGACCCTGGTCTAGGAGGAACGGCTCTCCCAGGCATAATTTTTGGTGCTGGTTGCAGCAGGGAGCGTATGCTGGGAGGAAAGTATTATTTTTCTAAATGGAAGGTGTCAGATGGTCACGCAATGTGACTGCATGTTCGAGATCACTGCCTCCCATCTGCAATTTGTGACGTGTGAAAGATTCTGCCCAAATGTGCTCACCAACTGGAAATCCTCGGCACTTTTCTCCCTTATCAGGAGAGACCAAGATAACCAATGGTTTACAGATCAGGGATCCTATCAAATTAATATCACTGTAGGATAAAATCTGTTTTAAATACAACTCCTAAACTCCAGCAAAGTTAACTAGTACAAACAAGTTCATTCATCTGCTGAGGAATGGCTGCTCAGGAAATAACAAAATGAAATCTGCTTATCACTATTGCTTCAAAAATAGGCCGGATACAAAAGATGATATATATTTTTTTCCATACTAATTAATCCTAAGCATCCCTAGGACTGAAGTAAAGCATTTTTAAATCAGGGTTGGTTTTTCCTTGTCTCATGCTCCCCATGAGTCTCTTTCCCATTAAATGCAGCTGAACTCAGAAAGGAGAGACAATTTAGCCTTTGACGAAACAGGGGTTCTGTGTTTTGAACTGAGCTCCAATCTTGGAGTTCTGTTTATTCTTGGCTAGGCAAAATTCCCAGCTTCTCAGGCAAAAGGGTTGTGAAAAGGCTCACAAGGTGCTTCAGACATCAAACAGCTCATACAAAACAATATCTCGATGAGTTAAGTGCAAATGAATCAGAAACATAATGGGCTAAAATTCCTTTGCTGCGCACAGGGTGGGCAGCTCAAGGAGAATGCTTGGCTGTGCAAAGCACATCTTGGGTTTCATTCCCCCAAAACCTCGGGAAGAGAGCTTCTCCCTTTTGCCCAAGAGGTGGGGTTCTTTTGTTTTGCCTGACTCTCACCTGATTGAGTACCAAAAAGTGCAAGTCTTCCTCACTTTTTGCAATTTCTCATCTATATCAAAGGGGAAGGAGAAAGGACTAGAAGGAAAGAAAACTCAGGTGAATATGAAAGCGGTAGTTATCTGCAAATTACTTTATGTTGTATATTTTTGCATCACAAAGCTCTTCACAGTCAGTGACAAAATACAGAGGGATTACGAATTCAAGAAATGGATCACTATCACTATTTTTTGAAGCAGCTCACCACCGCTGCTGAGACTACACAGGGAATCGCAAAGGGCCGGCATCCTCTGTGCTAAGGCATCCGTCAGTCCGTCAGTCGGGAGGAGTGAAGGCATGGGCATCACACTTTTTCCCACAGAAGAGCCCCAAACAGCCCTCCAGGATCAAAGGAAAACACGATCTGATTACTCCCCACAGTAAGCGTTGCCAGGCACACATGGAGGCCCGACTGGCTTTCTTCTGGGGTGACCCTGGTGGCCAAGTTAAGAAAACAACAAACAAAACCCAGGGATGTGGAAAAGAATACAGTAAAACATGTCTAATTTAGTTGAAGGGGGAAAACATATGGTATTATAATAAAACATGAAATACCAGAAAATAAAGAATTAACAGAGAAAAACAGGCTTTTTATTCAATAAGAGCGCTTTGCATTGATGCTTAGGGTTTCTTTATCAGTACAACCCTTCTCTCTTTCTCTCACTTAATTCAAATCCTGTCCATTCTTTGAAACTAAGAGAAAATCCATCCTTCTTTGCAAATTCTCCCTCATTGTTAGGGACCTCAGCTGCATAATATGCTGTGTTCTTCCTCCTCTGAACTCATTGTCCAAGTTTTATCTCTGCAAATATTTTGGCAATTGATAATCATCTTGTGTTTTCTCAAATTGATAATCAACAATTTTTTAAATTTTTAAAAAGATTCTGTTTATTTATTTTTAGAGAGAGGGGAAGGGAAGGAGAAAGAGAGGGAGAGAAACATCAATGTGTGGCTTTGTCTCGTGCTCCCCCTACTGGGGTCCTCGCCCGCAACCCAGGCATGTGCCCTAGACTGGGAATCAAACTGGTGACCCTTTGGTTTGCAAACCCAAGCCCAATCCACTGAACTACACCAGCCAGGGCAATAATTTTTCTAAGTGGGTTTCAGTATTTCATGAATTTTTATCTTAATTTTCTATTTAAATTGGAGGTTTCTTAAGGAAAGAGCTTGGTCTTATTTTTTATTTTGTTATTGGAGTAGAGACAGAATGCTAGCTTTGTGCCAAGCACTCGCCTCCTTCCCTGCGTTTGCCTGTAGGTAGGAATCCCTGTGTCTTCCTCAGAGGCCATAAAATTGACTCTGAGACACTGTCTCATGTCCAGGCCAGGTGGGTAAGTGGTGGAGCCAAGATTTGAATCCTCACTGATGACAAAGCCCGTCACTAAATGATGAGATGACAGACAGGAACTGAATAATTTATTTCTAATTCAACTATGAAAAAAATCTGAAAACATTCTCATGAGTGCATTCATTCTTTTGCGGTAGAGTGAGAGAATTCCTCTAACAGGCCCCCTCTCCAGAAGCCCTTTCTTTGCTTTCTCCAGGGGGAGACATGGCATAGGTCATCGTCACTCATGTGCTGATAGGAGTCTCGGGCTGAGGTAGTTTGGAATTTGCTTTCAGATGAGGGATGTGGCAGCCAGCATTTCTAGTTGCTGTCAAAATACAAATCAGTCTGCCCCTGAGCTGAACCTCACTCATCAGCAATTGTACCAAACAGAATTTATTCTTGAGGTTTTTAACCTTGGCTGCAAGTTAAAATCACCCTTGGGTGAGTTTTAGAAAAACAGAATGGCTGGACCTGAGTCCCAGGGATTCTGAGTCAGTCGGTCTGCAGTGGGATGCAAGCATCTGTTTTTTGTTTGTTTGTTTTGTTGTTGGCTTTATCATTATTATTATTTGAGCTCCCTAGTTGCTTCAAGACCATGCTTGAGAGCTAGCAGGTATAGCAGGTGGATTAAGAGGATTGCAAGAAAACTTAGTACCGACCAAAGAAACCCTTGTGACAACCACTGACTTCTCTCACACAGAGCGGCCAGTCTCCCACTCCTCCCAGTGAGCCATGTTAGTCCTGGTCTGGAGAGAGCACATCTGCAGAGTGAGAGCCCAGAAGTTTGTTTTTCCCCTTTAAACTGTGATGCTTTGGGGGGCCTGTTGTTGATGGGAATGTGACTTGTAGCTGGACCGATAATAAAACAGCAGAGCAACACATGAGATGTGAGTCTAGGCCATGGACTGAATCTGATCTCAGATTTTTCAGAGTCCGCTAAAATGTGGGGAGCCATTGAGTCTTCCCATGTATTGCCTCAGAGACCTTGGCCTTGCAGTGCCTCCTGTCCCTTATGCCTCCTGGGCCCAAGACACTCTAACTGACACAGCTAAACCTCCAGCAACTCAACATAGAGAACAATAAGATGATATTTCACACATGCTGAAGTCACCTCTGTGAGCTTAATGCCCCATTGCATGTGGCAGTCTTGTCTATGCCAGATAGTCCTGCATAATGAAGAAGAAGGTTCAGCACCACCCCAGAGGGGCTCACTCCCTGCGGGTGGGACAACCAGGAATTTTGATTTGACCCCTCCCCTTTCCTTATGGTAGATTTGATGGTTGCTAAACAGAGGAAAGTGTTGAGGTGAGGGGAGGAGGTAGGACAAGGAAGGGCTTCTCAACCACTTACCCCGTCAATTGTTGCAGACTGTTCTCCTGGGCATTTATTTTTCTGCTTCCTTCTTTCTATCTCCTTGGGCATGTCAGTTACTCTCTCAATGGAGTGTTGGTGACAGCATTTATTAGGGATAATATACAACAGAGTCAGTGGTTCCTTAAAGATCAGAGAAAGACTGAGGAGTTAAATAAATTCAAACCCCAGGGTGGAGACAAGAGAAGGAAAAGAAAGAGTAAAAATGGGGGTTAGTAGAAAAACAAGAGGTTTTTGTGTCTCTCTGGAATCTCCAAAGCATTGTTAGACTTTAAAATATTGGTATTCCTCTGTCCCTAGGCCTTATGTCTTTTCATTTTACATACCCTTTCTGACAGATTTCATCTGCTTTCATTGTTTTAATTCTTGTTTTTTTTCTTCATGATTTTCAAATATATACCTTTTAATTTACAATTCCTTTTCTAAACTGCAGACCTACATGTTAACCTGACAATGAACAGCCCCACCTGGATTTCTTGTAGGCTTCTCAAAATTAGTATGTCAAAAATCTACTTCATTGTCCCCCGACCTTTGCTCCCAGTCCTGCTGCTCTGCACGTTCTTGCTCAGAAAATGGCACCACTCCTCTCAGCTGGTCAAGTGAAAAGTCAAGGGGTTTTGTAGGACTCCCCTCTCTATCACCCCGCAGGTACAACCAGCCCATCACGGAATCATAATTCCACTCCTTGGCTGCTTCTCAGATCTGCCCACTTCTCCCAAATCATTTTTGGTTGGACATTTTAAAGGCTTTGTGGTGTGAGATGAAGAATACCCACCTATGAAGATGTTCACATCCTAATCCCTAGAACCTGTGAACACCTTAGGTGGCAAAAGGGACTTTGCAGGTGTGATTACGTTAGGGATTCTGAGAGACAGAGACTGTCCTGGATTACCCAGGCAGGCCCAACTGAATCACATGTCTTTATAAGAAGGAAGCAGGAGGGAAGATGTGACCACAGAAGCAGAGGCGAGAGTGATGTGAGGCCCTGAACCAGGGACAGTGGGGAGCCTCTAGAAGCGGCAGAAGACAAAGAAATGGATTCTCTCCTAGAACCTCCAGAAGGAATGCAGCCCTGCTGACCCATGTTAGATCTCTGAACTTCAGAGTTGTACGAAAATAAATCCATGTTAAGTCTCTAAGTTTGTGGTCATGTGTTATAGCAGTCACAACAACAACAACAAAACCTAATATAGGCCTCAACTATTTTCCTTCTCCCTAGTTATGCCCCCCAGACTACACGCCCATCGCAGTGGCCAGAGGAAGCGTTCCGAAACACAACTCTGATCATGGCCATTCTAAACACCAGAATCCGATGCTAGAATAAATCTCTTTCTAATTTTCAGTTCCTCCTCATCCAAGTTCTGGGGCATGTCATGTTCCAAAATGCAAACACATTATGTGTTTTCCCTCTGTCATAAACATCTTCTTAAGGCGTGATACATCCACTCCCTTTGGGGGTGAAACCTACACCAATAACAAGATGGAGCCTGCGCTAAAGCAACTGTGGCAAAGGAGCAGAGGAACTGGCGGCCTCACAACTCTCAGGGAGAGGCTGTGACAGATTTTGGGCTTCACACATTGTGTGAGGTCAGACCTTTAAAGATTGCTTTCTTCTCTTCTCCTTTTTTCATCCATGAAGTGGAAGAGAGGCATGAAGGGACCTGGGAGCCCCAGGGAACTGAGAGTTGGTGTCCATATAAGAGTAAGTCCAGGCAGTAAGTCACTGGGAGGATGGTCACTGCAGAGTTGAGAATCAGGTGGGGGAGATAAATGGATGTCAGAGGCTAAGATGGACTCAGTACAGATTGCCATAGAATATGAGGGCCTAAAATGAAGCATTTTCCTGAACATTTTTCTGATATCCTTCATGCAACTGGTAATCGCTGGATGCTGTAGTGATGGATTATTTTGATCCCATTCCTTTCCCTTTTAATGATGTTGAGAGAGTATTAAAGAGAATCTTGTCCCCTTGTGCAGCCTACCCCACCTCCCAAATTAACCTTGTAAGATCGGCACATGGGGCCTTTTCATCTGGCTCCTGTTTATTGTTCTCAGGTACTCTCACCACTCCTCCATTATTAGTTCTTAGAAATCTATCAGATGTGCAGTTCCGTCTAATCTACAGTTTCAGATTACACCTCATGTTTTCTAACATCCAAGTTTGGCCTGTATACCGTTTATCTGTCACACTGTAGTTTAATCATCTTTTTCTTTCCCATCATTCTCACTAGACTGTAAGCACTGCAGACTTTAAAGACTGTGACTTTCCCATTAAAGTATCAAGCAGAGCCCTATTACACAGGGGCTGATCACTAAATATTTGTAGAAGGAATGCATGAATAAATGAATGGAGGTAGGCCAGGTATGGTGGGGAGCTAGAGCAGGACTCTAACTTCCAAAACAGTGAGATGATATACCTTACGGTTTATATTCACAGAATTCCTGTAGTTCTTTGCTTATTTTTAGAAATATCCACAAAACATATTTGTTGTCCTTAGGAATCTTCTTCTCTTAAAATGAATTAGCCTTTATATATTTTTCTGGTGCCCCAAACTTCAAGATTTTCAAGGATTTAAAATCCTTTTCATATCAGTGCTATAATATTTACTGACTATAGTGCTTCATACTGTTGAGTGCCTAAATATATTAAACATTCCTGGTTTGATTGTATTTTATGTAGATTGAGAGCTCTGACAAACTTTATAAAAATGAATAATAGCAAGGTTCTGCTTCCTAGGTATTGTTTACAAGAGAAGTTAGGGGAGATAAAAAATTTGGATTTTATTCCTTGTTAGATTAATACTATCAAGAAAGAGGGAATATTGTGGTTGGAAGGACTCAGTCCTAGAAGCACTGAGTTCTAGAACAGTTTCTACAACCCTCCAGCTATGCAGTTCTAGGATGACTAATAGTTCATTTCTCTTGAATTCTGTTCTTTCACTAATAAGATTAGAGTCCTGACCCCCTTCCAATGCTAACAGTCTATGATGGAGATAATAATAACTCAGTATATGTAATACTTGTCCTGCAGCAAAAAACGGTCAGGAAACTTCTGCATTGCGTTGCTACGCCCAGTGATGCGCTCTGAGTACACAGTCCTAGAAAGTAACATATAAGAGCTCTGTAGCAATACTGGGACTCTGAACGCTCTCACGGTAAAATCTGAAGGTTTAATCCAAATAAGTTCCTGTAAGTGGGAAAGGGGCATCTAGTCAGACAAAAAGAGAAAGTCATTTTCTTAGAACTACTTCTTGCAAGATTAGAATACAAACCCAGTTTGCTATTGAGAATAGACTTTAAATCAAAACAATGGATTCCCAGATGAATTAATGCACAACTTCTGATTTTAAGTGAACATTCCAGGGGCCACAATACACTGGTCTCTTCCTAGGACCCCTACTCTCTTAAACATTATTTAGTAGCTGCACATTGGTAATTTTATAATCTTGAGCCTAAATCTGCTGTGATTCTCTTGCTCTTAATTTTTTGGCATTGTGCATTGTCATTGATCACAAAGGAAGAGACTGTTACATCTGTACCTGGAGGTAGCCATTGAGGGAGCTGTCCAACCTTCAGGGCAGATGGTGAGACGTCACTCACGGTGAAGTCAGTTCAACATCTGTATGTTTTAGGTTTGATGCCACTGAAGCTCTGTAAGAGCCACTGGGAAGATAAGGGTGCTTGAAAACTGCTCAGTGAGAAAGAAAATGTCAATATACATTGAAAAGAGCATTTCAAGGTCTTCAGTGGAAATTATTTTATCAGTGGGAGTGTTTTCAACTCCATCCCACAACTCCCAATCAGCGGCAATCTCAAAATCCCTCCAACTCTTTATGAGGTGAGAAAAGCCATCAAGCAGATGAAAAACAACAAGGCATCTGGAGCTGATGGAATCCCTGCTGAAATCTTCAAATCGGCTGAGGAAAAAGCTCACTATGGCTCCTCGCACTCATCTTGAAGCTTGAGAATGATGAAGAAATTCCAGATGACATCAGTGATGCTGCAATTGTGACCATTTTAAGGCAAGGACACAAGGATAATGGAAAAAAAGAGCACCCTCACTCTTCCCTTGCAGCAAAGTTCTTGCTGAGGGTGTCCATGCCACTTTTTGAAAAGCAATTGATATGCCAAAAATGTTTGTTAGTTTAACTTCAGTTGTTTGGTAGGACACTTTCTTTTTTGATTGTTTACCACTGACACCCAGCAGTGCAAGCCTCTGCATTATTATTCTATTGTTACTTTCATGTGTGTCTCATCACCCCTAGAAATCTTTTAAGTCAGTGATGACCTTATTCATCTTTCTGTCTGCATAGAAGCTGCACATAGTAGGGGCTTGATATGTTTTGAATACATGAATGAATTACTTAGATGTTAATAAGAGTAAGATTAGTTGCATGCATATGATATATAACCGATAAACGAGGAGCATGAAGGAGGCCATACTGCCTCCAGCTTCTCTGGCCACCATAGCAGGATGGCTGATAGCAGGCGATGGAGTCTGACGCACGCAGACATTCATGGCCACTTGCCTTCACTAACGAGGGCAGGTGGTAGAGGAGCCTAGAGAGACCGGGAGCTTGAGGTTGGTAAAGGACAGGACAACAGGGATCAGGAAACTCGAACACCAACTTTTGCTTTGATTGCTGCTGACCTAGTTTCCAGTCAGAACTGAGCAGTGAGCTTCCTCATGGTCATAACGCACAGTGCTAACATTCCCATCCTGCAGAGACGTGAGCTGAGATGCAGAGGTTAATCGACTGGCCGTTCCCAAATTCAGAGCCAAGCTCT
Source organism: Tonatia bakeri (assembly GCA_004024845.1). Classification (NCBI taxonomy): domain Eukaryota; kingdom Metazoa; phylum Chordata; class Mammalia; order Chiroptera; family Phyllostomidae; genus Tonatia; species Tonatia bakeri. The sequence continues at coordinate 268,173 of PVIA01000588.1, read as the reverse complement.
GATTTGGCTATAAAGTTTGCATCTCTCTGTCCTTCACTGAGGCCAGAAGGCCAAACTGAACTGTCCCACAAAAGCCATATGGGGGCTGGGGTGGGGACAATGCTGGTCTTCTCTCTGCTCCACAAACACAGAGCTAATGCAATGCACTATGTTAATTAACACTTAAAGCTGATACAGACGAAAATAAACAAATGCGCACCCATTCTGGTTCCACTTCTAAGACCTCATCCTGAGACCGTAACACAGTTTGTTTTACAGCTTCCCCCGGTCACGTGAGAGCCAGCATAATGAAACCTCTCTAATCTCTATTTTTCTAAAGTCTGTGTAGATACAGATGGCTCTGTTTTGGTCTCTGGGTTTTATTCTTATTTTGCCACAATTTTAACCTTTTATGTATCTCTTTCTGTGAGATATTCTCACTGTTTCCTCACTGCCTAGAGGCTCTGAAAGGCCTTTCATTTTCATTTTCCAACCTTTGTATCATATTGTGTTTCAGAATACTGACGATTTTTTAAATTATAGAAGATGCATTGCCATTGTTACCGGAAGATTCTGATACATCGGGATGCCATTCTCCAATTCATGAGGAAGTTTATATCAGCTCCATTTCTTAACAGGAGAACTTGAAGAATAGATGCCTAATTTTCAAAGTATCTATAATCAGTTGTGCCTGGAAGGCTGCAAACAGCAGGGGAAGGGCTCTGAAGGATATCACCTCTGGTATGAGTTTTATGTTTGTGGGAAGAAAGAGAATAGGAAGGAAGGGAGTCACAAAATTAAGAGAGCTGGATTGGATATAGGTTCTGAAAGAGAAAAAGTCAGGACCGTGGAGCCTCACACACAGAGTCAAATTCAGAAAAAAAAAAAAAAAAAAAAAGCAGCAATATGTAACATACAAACAGCCTGCAAAGCACGGTACTCAGTCCCATCAATTTGCTCTGTTCTGAGTACCAGCTTCCAGTTGCAATAAGAAAATAGAAAAATATAAAAATAGCCAAAGCATCCCCCATATGTTTACAAAAGTGAGGTAAGCAGCTGAGCGGGGGGATTTGAAAGAAGATTCTGCATTGTTCTTGGAGTCACTCAAGCATAGTAAGGGTGGAATTCCATCTGTTCAGTTCAGTTTGGTTCAGTGAACTGGGTCACTTTTAATGCTTCACTAATTTCTGACTATCTAAATTACAGTTAATGTGTTTTAAAAATCTTAAGCTGCATGACAAGAACACCTTATTACTTGTTCTTCCTTGCCCTTGGGTTGATCACTTCTGAGAATGGGTAAACTGGAGTGCCTTTCCTGAGTTGGGGGGAATCAGGACATCGGGCGCTACCACTGGTTCTCCATGAAAAACCAGATACAGAATCCACTTTATATCCCTTACCTGGTCCCCTTCCTGCCCGGAGTTTGGAGGCTGGGGTGACTATTTTTCACATATGTGCAACTGGTCTGGGGAAATTCACTCTGAAGTAGAGGAAAGAGACAAGCATAGAGCTAGAAAGCAGAAAATTATTATAGAAAAATAATTACATGAGGAAAAAATCATAATTCATGTTTCCGCAGTAAGTTTGAAAATCTCAAAGCATGGGATGCTCCAGGGAAGTATGCACCTTAGATGTACCTCAAGGAGGTGGTTTCTATACAATTTCATGTGATGTGAGCATTTCCAGGCTTCTAAGGGGCTGTGTTGCTTCCGTAGGTAAATCTAAAGAAATAAGAGAACTGTGTCCCTTGGATTTGTGATTAGTGTGTTGGTTGTTCTCTGCATAACCAAATGAGACTCTTATCACAAAACAAGAATACTTTTTATCATTATTATTATGATAATGATTAATAATGACCATTATTATGGTCATTATTAAGGGGAGGAAGAGATTGAGTTTGAAGGTAATACCTTCATAGACAAGATGAAAAGTTAGGAATTAGAATGAGAAAAAGGGAATGGGTTTTTGTTTTACCATTGGATTTAGATAGCTTTGTTTTATTCTCAATGTCCTCTTTACATATTAAAAATATACATCTCCCCTGCTGGCTGCTGGTCTAGGCAGCCTCGAGTTCTTAGGTGCTGCCAGATATGCCGGTATGACAAACCGTCCATGATGGAGAAGAGCAGTGAGAGCTGAAAGCAACCCCTGAAGTTTTGAAATAGGAAATGACACAAAACCAGACCAAGGACAGCTGCAGGTCTAAAAACACCCCTTCTTCCAGATGCAGCTTTGAAGCAAATAAATATATTAGAAACAAATATATTGGGACCATAGCTACTGTATAATGGTAAAGACGATCAATGCAATCTTTAATGTTGATGGTATGTTTTCCACTCAGACATTGCTAGCTTAGAATTATTTATTCAACCTAAAATTCAATTTTTGGAGGGCTAGAGAAAATTATCCTCTGATTCTTACTGACACAGGTGTCTTTCTGAAGCAAGACCAGTTTGGATACCTTTTCCATCCAACAAATGCCAAACACACAGAGAGCTGCAGGTGAGGGCACTTCCTCAGACTTGTGTCTCCACAGGGTGGAGGCACACAGCAATTTGAGGATGTAAGCTCAATCTTTCAGGAAAGGGACTGTCCCCACTCTGGTCCTCCTTTGCACAGTTTTCACACCTGTCAGCTTGGGAGGGCCCACACGCCCCCAGCAATGGTCCATCAACTTCCAAGCGAGTGCTATGCATGACTGTGGTCTCTTTTCCAGCCTGTTTCCTTCCACAACCCCCATTGTAGAGAACATGGCAGAAAGGCCCTTCTCCTTTGACCCAATTCCTTCTTAACTAGTCTCCCTAGCTCTGTCCCTGACTGATCTACCCTGTGCTCTGCACTTCTAGCATTGTGATCTGTCTTTAATATGATGGAATTCTTCCTCTGTTTACAAGTCTCTGTATCTCCCCATTGTCCATAGGATAAAGTATAATTTCCTTAACAGACGTGTATCTCTTCATTATAATATGATTCTACATTTCTTTCCAGACTTATAAGTATTTCTATGTGTTGATTTTTTGGCTTATCTTTCAAAGCTCAGCTTAAACATCTCCTGCTTTCAGAGATTTCCCTGATTACTCTTCCATCCTTTTCCATTCCACATTGGGGCAGTTGTCTTGGGAAGCTGCAAAGATGTGGCCACCTTTCTTATTTTCTCATCTAGGCTGTTTGCAATGAAAAACAAGAGTGTACTCATTCTTAGCACAGTGTTAAATGCTTGTTGAAACGGGAACCTCTATAACTTTAAATGTGATTTTTCTTCATGTTTTCTACTCCATCTAACCAATTTAATACAGTCCCAACGTATCATTCCAATTTCTATTATTTCTATTTATGCTCCTTTCTTTCATAATAAGTTTATTTGAACATGAGTTTACTTATTGATTTTCTCTATTCTTAAAATATGATTCTATAAAGCCAAGGACTTCATCTTTTTGTTTATACTATATCTCCCATTCTAGGCTTTGTGCTGGTTTTATAAGTATTTGTTGAATAAAAGAATGAATTAATTAATTTTCCAGAAGAGGATATTGAGTTTACAAATACCTTACTTTCAATGCTATAGATAATAAGATGTATTTCTTTTCCCTTTATTTACTTTCTTCTTGATTTTGATAATTCTTTCCTACCAGTTTCCAACTGTTTACAAATAAAAAATCTGGCAGCAAGGGAAGAAAATAAAATGAGTAGGAAATCTATAAAGAACCCCTTTTACATGTTGACTATGGAATCCTTTTGTGAGCGGGTGACTTCCCTCAGTTCACGCACCGGTGATTACCCCTTCTCCTTCCTCTCACTTCTTCTTTTTCCCACTCACAGTTCTGCCCCAAGCTGCTGGCTAAGCCGCTGCAAATACAAAGGCGAGTTAATATTATAGGTCACTTAGAATTCAGTGCCTACTCTGCTGTAATATTTTAGAAAATCAAGACAGGGTTTTAACCCTGATGGTAAGTGGAAATCATAATACATTTAGACTTAAACTCACAGTAGTCAGGGCTTATTTTATGGGTTATTATCTAATACTGCTGTGAAAACTGAAACTCTAGAGCAAGAAGAGGGCCTGAGTTTTGCCTTCCACTTTCACCCTTCATTATAATACTCAACTTATGTTGAGAGAGTCGGCGTCCGACGCTGAGGGAAATGTTGTGTGCGTGCATGTGTGTGTAAATCCATGTACGTGCAGGGATGCCCCTGAGTTAGATGAGTGGTCTAATCCAGAAGCTGAAGCAACCCCTAACCAGGAAATATAAAGGCAAAAAATATCTCGTTTAAAGTTTATCCAAGACATGTTATTTAACCTTTGTGAGCTCAGTTTCCTCACCAAAATTAGCTGAATAGTCACAGTGACTACTGCATTGGGTTGCTGGGGGGATTAAGTAATGGGTAAAGGACTCTGCACCTGTAACTGGCATGTTACAAGTAAAGTGCAGTGCACATTGTCACTTTTATTATCTGGCCTGTGGTTAGAATAAACCTGGGTTATCTTTTTCTCTTCTTCCCATGTTGTATCGTTAAACCTTACCATTTGTGACAGCATGAATGGATAGAGTATTGTGTTAAGTGAAAGAAATCAGATACAGAAAGAGAAGTGCTATATGATTTTACTTATATATGGAATCTAAAGAGCAAAATAAGTGAATAAAACAGACACAGATCCATAGATACAGATAACAAACTGATTGTTAGGTGGGAGGGGGGTTAGAAGCTGGGTAAAAAAGGTAAAAGGATTAAAAAGTAAAAATCGGTGGTTAGAGAATAATCCCAGGGATGCAAAATACAGCATAGGAAATATAGTCAATACTGTTGTAATAAGTATTTATGCTGCTAGGTAGGTACTTGCCACTTTAGGTCACCACTTTGTAAAGTATATGATTGTCTAACCACTATGCTGTTCACCTGAAACTAATATACAATAGTATTAAGTATAAATTGGAATTGATAAATAAAATTAAAAAAAATAAAAATAATAAACAAACATTACACTCTGAATTCCAAGCCACTCCCTAGCGACTATTCTGGAACCAGGCTCCTGACCTTACTGGGTGGGTAATTCAGCCAAATTATTCAGCTTCTTTGTGCTTCAGTCTCCTCATCTGCAAAACGAAGACCAAGACCACACCTATCTTCTTGGTATGTGGTGAGAATTCACTTATTTAAAGATCTTGGAATAGAATACATGGTAAACATGTAATACCTAGTAGCCATCATTAATACTACTTTTGTTAACACTGAAATAACCCTTCAGGGCTGAGGGGGGTTGCATTGCATGAACTCCTACAACCTCCTCAAAAAGTTCCCAAACTATACAGCACAAGGCAGCCAGCTGCCCTTTGGTTCTCCGAAAGATTCCTCACCCAGCTCCCGGGGCGGGGGGAGGGGCTTCTTGCTTTTCAACCCTTCTTTTTCCAGGCTACTCACTTTTGAACGTGTACAGTAGCCTGATCCTGGCTGCCTTCTCCTTCCTGTTAAGGAGCAGAGCAACTCCGGCAAGCAAAACATAAACAAATAATTCCTTCTAAGAAAGGGCCACAGCAGTAAATCCTTCACACTTCAATAGTCTCTCCAGATCACATGGTCACATTTACCGACATCTCAGTACATATGACCAAGGCTGTAGTTTGGCTCTTCTGCTCCTATCTCCTGAGCAAAACACCTTTAAGTTTTTGGTTCAGTCCTGTTTGGCTTGAATCCACATTGCTCACCTCTAGTCCTATGGTTGGTTAAACTCTTGATCTTTACAGGATTTATTTCCTAATGTTTTCACTGTCTGTGGACCCTATGATTAGCCCTTCTGGTTCTGGACTTTATTTCAGTCCTGCAGCAGAGCTCTGTCCTTGCTCCTTATCCTTCAAGAAAGAAAGCAATCTTCCTGTCTGAACTCAAAGGATCCTCTTCTGTGCTTTATGCTATCAGTGCTGTGTGAAATGGAAGGCAGCTAAAACGTATTTAAAAACTCATGTGCTTGGCGCTCTATATTTGTTTGAATTTCACAGTAACCATGCAAAATAAGTGTTGTTGTATTTTATCAGACATGGACACCAGGTCTCAGGGATGCTGAGTGATTTTTTCCAAGTCACACAATATGTAAGTCATGGAGATAGTATTAAAACTTGAGTCTGTTTAACTTTCAAAAACTGTGCTTTTTTCTACCAATGTATCAGGTAGCTTTATTATTTTTTAAAATGGTGTTAATTGTTAAAAATATTAATTTGATGATACTATATTAATTCTACATAATTTATATACAAGTCTCCTGAAGGTGAGACTATGAAAGGGAAGGAAAGAGATAATAATACCATGTACTGAATATTTTCTTTGTCTGGTGTGTGTCTTTCTCTCTATCTACATATGTACACATATGTATATATATTTATTAGAGACCGTATAATACTAATTGAGAAGGTACTTCATGAGAAACTGATGAAAACTTCATCTTTTCCTTTTTCATTACAACAAAAACTTAGAAGCTCTATCCTTGCCTCGTGATAGTCAATGACTAAAATTGAGCTGGGCTAGTATTTGGCAAAGCCGCACTTGTACACTTGCATTTTGGACTAGCCCTGGAGCCTAGGCTGGCCCTGCAGTTGGGCACCGTCCCCTGAGAGCTGTCTAACATAGTTGGTGTTTCTGCAAGGGTTGGTCAGGGAAGATCACCTTTGTAGTCGGCAAGACGAACTCTCTGGTGAGTCTCTCTGGATTCCTATTTCAGATGGAGAGATGATTCGAATCTCAACTGATTTGCAGAACTGAGGTGAACTGATGAGTCCCAAAACCCTTTCCTCATGATGTTAGTTATTTCTGCCCATTTTCTCACTGGCTAAATTTGAAAAGATGCCTATTCAGGGACCTGTGTATCCAAGGAACTCAGTCAGACATCTGCCACGGTAGCCTCCCCTCTTTTGGAATCACTTACTGTAGTTTCTCTTAAGAGAAAAGGTATCACTTTAATCAACTAAGATACGTGATTCCAATAGAGGGGAATATACATAATATTATATATATTTTAATATTAATATATAAAATGTGTTTTAATATCAATATATTAAATATCAATATTAAAACCATAATGTATTTTGATATAAATATAAAATACATTAATATATTAATATAATCTATATTAATATGTTACCTAGAAGGATTATACATGAACATACCATATCAGAGGCAGAATGAAAACCCAGGAAAAACATTGGGTCTTTAACAGCAACCTCAAGTCCTGATTAAGGAAGGTCATTCTTATGTTTGGAAATAGGCAATTAATTGGGGGTTCCTGTCACCATGGCATCTTCTTCCAAACTGTAAATATCAAAAAAACTAGAATGAAAATGTAACTACCATGTAATCAGTCTTAGAATAATGACAAAAAAGTGTGTATGTGAGTGCATGTATATACAAAGATAATTTCAAAAGTGGAATGTCCATGATTGATTGCAGTTGCCTTGAATAAATACACTCACTGACTGTCCTCCACACACTTTTCTGAAAATGGGAAAGCCAGTGAGAAGAGTATCACAATATAGTCAGCAGTAAAGACAAGCAGGGCCTCTGCAGTATTTGGCCTTTCTCATTAATGAATCACCCCTTCTTTCGTCCCTCCCACCCATGAACGGTCTAGCCCGACGGGGAAAACGAGGAGGGGATACCAAAGAGATCAGTGAAGAAGAAGGCCAAGCAAGACTGGCCGTGGAAAGCAGGCACATGGTGGCGAGCGGACGGTGGAGGGTGAGCAGCGGTGGGAGGTTTTGTCTGCAGGCTGGAGAAACTCAGGATATAAAGAGATGCTCACGTTGAAATAGGATCGATCTAACAGTATTTAGTAAAGGTAAAGCTGCTGAGAGCAACGCTTCATGTCAAGGATTTTGAGAAACAGAAATATTTTATAAAATTGCAACTGGGGAAGGAAGGTAATTAGAGCAAGTTTCCAGCAAAGGAAATGGAAACCAGGGAAAGGGAGAGGCATGATCCAACAGATGCTTCATCTTTCAGTTCAAGGTCCACTTTGTGGGTACATTGGGTTGCATATTTAAAAAGGAAAGTGTAAATTGGTTTTAATATAATTTGCTATGTATTAGCTTTGGGATCAAAAAGCACTTATATCTATTGTTATTACTATTGTCAAAAGCCCTATGAAGTTCTTAACTGAATCAGAATTTTCTATTTTTCTTTCTATGAGTATTATTTGTTAACAATAACATACATCTCACAGGGGTGTCAAACACATTTTCACTGCAGGCCACATCAACCTAGCAGCTGCCTTCAAAGGGCCGAATGTCATTTTAGGGCTGTAAAGTTTAACTACTCCTTAACAATTAAGCGAGAGCTCAGTGCTGCTGCCGGGTAGAAACAAAGTGCTGGGCTGGATACAACAAGGTGGAGGGCCAGATTCGGCCCACGGCCTTGTGTTTGCCACCTGTGCATGGAGGTGGGCAGCTTGACCCCTATGTGACAGGTATCCACACCTCCATACCAAAACCATGCCATTCGTTCAAAGTCATGCAGGGAACAAAGTAATTAATGGTAGATGTGTCATATCCTGGAAGAAGAGACAAGCTAATTTCCTTGTCTGTCTTTTTAAATATTTTGGAAGAAAAAGATGATAAGGTTTGTATGGTTTTTTAAATTTGTTTTCCACAGATTCTACTCTTTGTCCTTGACAAAGAAAGGAAGCTGTAGGTTTATCCGTCTCTCTGCAGCTGCAAATGTGACCTCCCTAGGAAAAGCCAAAAGGACAATTTTTTCATGATTAGAAAGTAGGAATTTGACAGCTCCTGAAAATAAATGCCTGTATTCAATTTTCTAGCAGGCTGTTGTGGCTCGTGTTCTGTCTGGGAACTGGATAAAAACATCAGCGAATACTCCAAAGGTCAGAATTTCAGAACTGCTGCCACAACTGTATCGTCACCAAGTATTAATGACTCTCTCACTTGTTCTCTTTTTTTAAGAGGCCTGGTCATGTCCGGGGGAATGCCAGGTACATTTTTCTTAATGTATGAGCACAAGTTACATATAACAACCTAACAACACAATGCTGCCTCTTTAATGCTAATCTATTCCTTGCAATCTACTAGATACATGTAGAGTCACTGGTGTGTATCAAGAGAGCAAAATCAGATTCTGAAAATATCTGAAAGGATGCACTAGAGTGTACATAATAATGTATTTTAATCTGCCAGGCCTTAAAATTAATCATGAATTCCCACAGAGATTTTAATAATTTTGAGATGATGGTGGGTTTTTTTTATAGAGTAATATTCTTGGACAGAGTTTTATAAATGCTGCATGGGGAAAAAAGGTAAGTGAAGGAGGGGGAAATGGGGCAATTTCTCACTTGCCATGGTATAGGAGATATGTTTACTAGGGGGATATGGTTTTTTTTGCTCCTAACTAAAAAGCAAGGTAGGTGTTTTGAAGCAAGGCTTTATCACTACATAAAAGCTGGCAAAGTTTATTAGGGGTGATAATGTTCATTTCTTAAGCACAGTTCTGGAGGGAAAAGGCCCACTCTGGTGAGGGAGGGGGTAGATGCCTCCCCAATGTTAGGGGACTTGGCTGTCAGCAGTTTTCAGAATTGCATGACGGGGAAACTTTGGTCATTAAACCGAACTAGTGTCATGAGCAAAGGAGCATCCCTGAAGGAGTCACGCTCACATGTTAGTGTCTTTCCACAATTACAGGTTTATTAAGGGAGATCTCTGCAATAAGCCAATAGAGGCACATGCGATTTACACACAGTGTGGGGAGCTTACATGATAGAAGTGAGTGGAGCAGGCGTTTTGCGTGAAGTCCCAATCACTGATCACAGGCAGCATCTGCAAGTAAAGAGGCAGGCATCGGGCCCAAGCCAGGTGGCTGCAGTGGCAGACCATGTCTGTTGCAGTGGAAGTCTGGCCCACCAGTAAGGCGACTTGTGGTACAGCCAAGCTTGAGTGCTGGGTGGTCAGAGTTCTTAGCTCTTACATGGGTGGAGGTCTCACTCATATTGGTGTCCAGGTGGAGTCTTTATCCTAGGGTCCAGACCTGTGGTTTTGGGTGTTCACAGTCCCTCATAAGGGTGTTCCCATGGCATCCCATCACCTCAGTCTTGACAAAGCACATGACACAACTGTCATGGCTGGCAGCGACTCCATCTTGGATCATCAAAAGTGTCCAGAAAGTCCACTGTGTTCTTGCTCTACGCAACTAGATTCTCAAAAAAGGTGATCATTTCATTTATTGTTCAAACTGAAAATTTTGAGAGGGACAATGAAAGTCATTAATCGCACTGGGATATATGCTTTCCTGACAGTGAGGGCCCGTAGCAGTGATGTAGAGATCCAGGTTTCTGATTTAGCCCCATCCTTGCCTGTCCAAGAGGGCCCGTCCTGTTTGCTTCTCGAATCTCAGCAAGATGCTGTGACTATAACCCCTGCAGGCTCTTCTAACTGCACCCCACAGAGATCCATGTGGACATAATACAGAGCACTTTTTCTGAATAATAAACAACTAAACTTATTATGCTCTAGATTAATGATTGTTCAGGGGATGCTCAGGAAGCTAGAAAGAAATAAGCTCCTAGAGGATATTTCGGGTTTTCTATATCTTGTCAGCGCTCCATGAAATACCCCTTTACAGTGTCCCACTACGGGGAAGAGTGAACTGCTCTTGTGGGTGAAAAAGCACTTGGTGATTCTTTCAGAAATGCTGTTGTTGCAACATATCTGAGTTCTTTTTCTTCCTATCCATTAAAAAGCAGTTTTTAACAAGCCTGCACTTATCCTCCTATTCCCATCTGAAAAATTTTCTAAGGACTGAAACAGTAGGTGCAGTGCTGGGTTTGACCTCATTATTTTGGGTGTACCAACTCATTTTTCTTGGTCAGTATATATGTGAAGTGTGCTTGGAAGTTTCAGTAATAGAAACTACACGTATGAGAAGGAGGTAGAGATAGGAGAAGGTTCAGGGAACACACGTGTGATTCTAAAGACAGGAGAACGGATTTTTACCCCAACTACTTTGCCTTCAAATAATTTTCAGGCTAGTGGAATCAGAAACCTCACTAGTGTGTGCTTCTGGGAGAAACTATTACTCTTTGGGTGGGTGGTAGAATAAAAACTGAAGATATTAACTCTGGTTTACCCTCCACTTTCCTAACAAATGTCTCACCTTTCTCTCATTGAATCGGTCATATTTATTGCCTCAAGGGATGCTTGTTGAAGAGAGTATAATAGTACAACAGGACACAAGGAGACAAAGGAACAGTACAGTAAGTAAACAAGTAAAAAGCCTGGGTTTTCAGACTCCTAGGGGTAGGGAAAATACTTTTCAAGTGGAGAATTGTTTCTTTTTACACTTTAGCTTGCTCTCCACCAAGAGCACTCAGATAAATCCTTATGAAAGGGCCCTTTGGTTGTTGGGGGGCTGGTTATGAGATAGGAGAGCAGAGAGGGGAGGGACAGGAGCTGGACCCAGGCAGAATCCCTGTGGGAAGTCCTCTGTGAAGCCAGGCAGCAGAAGTGGAAACAAAGAAATGGCTGCTGGGAACTCTGCAGATGTCTTAAAGCAGCATTTTTCGGCCTTGCAGGAGCGCTCAAGGAGGAATGAGGAGTGTGGAAGATTCTGTGCTTCCTGAGTGTGGACTACCACCCGGAGAGCTAGTGAAAGCCATGGAGCCCTGGGCTGAAATGGGGGGTGCACCTTCTGAGGAGGAGCGGCCATGTGGGGCCCAAAACATCTCCAAGGAGCAAAGGGAGAGCAAAATGACCAAACAAGGTAGAAGAGGGACTTTTCACTGGGAACTTGCAGGCCATGGAGGAGGCCTGAATTCTCATAAATCCTCTGGGAATTCCAGTGCCACTCCAGGGAGAAAGGAGTATTGGTACCCTATAAATTGACGGAGCATGCCCTAAAGAGACTGAGACAATTCTGAGGTGTCTGAAACTAAGCCTTGAGTGGACCTGAACTGAACAAAAACAAATTTCCTTAATTAATTGAAACGTGGGTTTTAGTGGGGATTTTATGGACACATATAAAATTTTTAAAAAATGCATTTTCCACACTTGGGTAATTTGCTTCAGACATGTGCAGGCCACTACATGGAAATTCTCAACACTTAGCATTTTGCCCACTGTTTGGTAGACACCTTGTAAATATCTTTCTGTTGTATAAATGGAATGAAAGCAACCCAGTCTTTCAAAATCAAACCAACAAAACACAACACAACAAAGAAAATCCTCAGTAACAAGTACTTGAACGTCAAGTTGAATGCTTGTCTTACAGATTTAAAAAGCATTCCTTGGAGAAGGTTTATTATCCAATGCCAACCCTCACTGGCAATAAGAAAATAGAAAAAGAGTTTGAAGCTTGGCACAAACTCAGCTTGTCCTAAAAATGCAAGTCCTATTAGGACCAGAAGAGAGTGAGACTGGAGTTTCTGGAGACCTTTAAAAATGGGACAGACAACAAGCTATCTGAAAACCATTGATATAGTTAGTCCTGCTTAGAAATAGGGGAGTAGTGGTTTCTTGATTTCTTTTTCTCAAGAAACATAGCTTCAGCTCTAGGACACGATGTAAAATCTAATCAGAGGTCAGTGTATCATTGCCATAGTGGTCCTTGCTATTAATACAATCCTAATGGATATTTGAGAACCAGAGCTGCAGTTTCCACTGAACATATTATTTTAATTTTTGATCAATACTGTGTGTTTGATAACAGATCTGGCATATAAAGCTAAAAATGCCACAGGCCCTGTAGGGAGCCCTTTATTTCTAATGACATATATTGGAGTTATTCTTCTTTGTTCATATGATTTACCTTCAAAAATCTATTGAATGTGCCCCCAGAGAAGCGCAGGTAGCTGTTTTAATAATGGTGTTGGTATTCAGGTGGAATGGAGTGGGATAGAACTGAAAGAACTTTGCGGCGAATATTGTCCCTGGAATCCCTGGTTCCACCAGCCTGCATATAATATTTAATGTGCAGTAGCACAGGTAGGGTTTGCAGAATAAAGTTAGCACTTTGATTCTTGTAAATACTGACCTTTTGCCCTCCTCCTGTGCTTCGAGAGCCAGTGTTAGATGATACCAGAAGTGGCACAATACGCTGCGAGGTCAACAGATGGCAGGGTTACACTATCTCTGTCTCTCTCCCACCAGGGCAACAGGAATTCACGCAGACCATTTGCCTGTCTGGTGTCCAGTGTTGGCCTGACCAGAGCAGGTACTCAGATGTCCAAGTTCTGCATCTGACCCCCGGGTTTCTGTGCTGTCAGAAATTGCTGGTGAGCTGAGATAGCTCTTTGGCCTCAGCGTATCTGCTATGGTAAGCCCACAGAAGCAATGGAAAACTTAATTCTTTAGCCATAGCATATGAATATAAAGTGGCAATAGTCCATCTTAGTATCTTTTGTTTATGAGATTCTGAGATTCTTCCCAGGATATCCATATCCCTCATGATGATGATCTGGGTCTTATATTGCACTTGTAGGTTTTACATACATGCACACACACATATATGATTTTATTTAATTTTTAACACAATATTCCATGCAGCAGATATGCTCATTTTACAGATAAGAAAATAAATCTGCAATGGTGAAATAACTCGCTTCACATCCTGCAGATAGTAAAGAGCAGGGTGGAGATTTGAAATCAGTTATGTTCATCCCAAAGTCTATGTTTTCTTTCTATGCTCCAGGCTTTCCCGGCGTAGGAGCTGCTCATTGATATTTGCGAGTTCACAGAAGAGTGGTAGAGTTTAGTGGTGGCCTGACTAAACTGATAACCAACTCTGGGATGCAGCACTTGGCAGTCTTGCCTGGTGTACGTGTACTGAGACCTCCCAGTTCTGGCGGGCAATGGTGAGCCTTGCCCTGTGGAGGCACAGAACGTGCTTGCTGCACAGCAAGGCTGGGTGGGGCTAGAGAGAAATCCTGACCCCGGAGTCTCCTGATCACTACATTGTCTCCCATTTACTATGGCTGAAAGGTTGTTCCTTTAAATTTACCTCTGTTAGCCTAGGCCATTGTGTGGGAACAATTAATTTTGCCTGGTGCACCTCAGCATTTTTCAGCCACCTTCAAAATCCAACCTTAAAATACGTATTTTAATTTGAACCATGTCACTTGTGTTTCTAATGCTGATATGGATTTTACACAGCTGTTTACACTAATATGTGTTAAAATGCCTAATTACTGCAGCTATCGCCGCCTGGCTCAATAGTCTTGCCAGCTCTTAAATATATAGTCGTGTCTTAATCAAACACAAACATCAATGAGCATCCTAAACTCCTGCAATTTGTAAACTGGATTAAGGGCAATAAATTCAACCCTTCAAACAAGAACACAGCATTTTGCATATTTCATGCTACTATGCTCATCTGTTTGTTTTGTTATTGTTTCCCAGATTTTCAACAATGCTTGTTGATAAAATGAGGTCAGAATGTGGGATGAGGTGGGTGTTTATAGAGGGTCTGAGAGGAAGGCTTCAGAAGGCCTTACCAAAGGCTGTACAATGCTTATGATAGCATTTTATGGGTCACTTTAATTTATAAACTTACATTAAACTGTTAGTCGCTGATTCTTTAGTCCATTGGGTAAGCTTGTTACTACTTGTTTTTCAGCAGGCATTTGAGCACCTCCGTAGGAGCTCTGATGAGAGCTGGCTACTGCAGTATAATGTCAGACCAGTCTGAGTGCCGTGTGTGAGTTCCTCTGGGAGCATGGAGGAGAGAATGGTTGTTTGCACTGGAGAACCGGAAACAGAACAAAGCAGTCATAGTGGAGAAGAGATGAAATGGAAGAGATCATGACAATTTCTGGCAACTACAGTAGCTCAATGTGGTTGAGGAGGAGAGTGCTGTTTCAGGAAACCTCGGAGATGCAACAGCAGGGACATCGTCGTAAACGCTGCAGGGCGTCTGACCTTTCCGCATCTCTGGGCCACACCAGAAGAGTTGTCTTAGGCTACCCATTAAATACACAAACACTAACGAAACAGATGAGCCAAAAAAAGGTTTTATGCAAATTTATGATTTTGTGTTCGGCCACACTTACAGCCATTCTGCGCTGCACTCGGTCTGCAGGCCATGGGTTGGACGCTCCTGCCGGATGATGGCAGGTTTCATCATAGGTAAAGGGTGTGTCAGTGATACTGTGTCAAGAGAGTTGATTGGAGAGCTGCCAGTTGCCCCTTGGAAGTATGTCAGTGGTCACCCAACTCATCTGATATATGTGCCAAACATCTAACCAGCTCTATAGAACCAAAGCCTATGGCAATCCACGGACATAGCAGGGAATCATTAGGTTTATCTCTCCTTTCGTGGGCTGATTTATTGACTGAGTCATGTATTCATTATTGCATCGATTTAATAAATGTCTACTTAGCCCCTACAATGTGTCCTAGTGTTTGTCCTGGTCACTGAGGAAATGACAGTGCTGCTCTCTTTTTTCTGAGAAGAAGAGGTTATGGGATAAAAGCATCAGGGATTTGGTAAAGAAGGAAAATGATTGCATCACCCTCGCTTATTTAATCAATAGAAACATGCCACTTTCCTGATTTTACAGATTTTCTTATTTCACCTTCTACTCACCTCATTTAAGAGAATATATATTTTTTACAATGAACTGCCATTTATAATATCTGAAATCTAGATACATGGGAGAAGAAAATAACTGGAATTTTAAAAAGGCCTTCTTTGTTGTATGGGGGAAAATGGTGAGGAATTGGGGATTTAGTTAAAACAAACTTAAAAAGGATATCCTGGAATCACTATATATTTGCTGTTTATTTTTTCTATCATCATCATTTATTATTGCACAATAACAACAGGTTTAGAACAGAGATCACTAAGATGCATCAAGTGTACTTCACACTCAGCCAAGGCTGGATTATGAATGACATAACTGTTGGAGAACACGTGGACATTCACACATACACACAGCTTCGTAATCTCCATAAGGGCTGCAGTCATGTCTGTTTTGTTCACAGTTGGATCCCCGGTGTCTGGCATGCCATGTAGTTGGTAAGTAAGTTGTTGGATGCATCATTGTTTATGGTAAGTACAGTTGTGGAAGATTATAGAGTTGTTCCCAACTCTTCCCCTCTCCCTCTACCCACACCCTTTTTCACGTGTCCTTGCAGTCTTTCCCAACCCAATGATGTGTTCTTGGCTGCATGGTTTGCTCGGCCAATGGAAAGTGTTTGGGAGTGGCAGTGCTGAGCTGAATTCTTAGGAGGTATCACTGCTTCCTTTTGGCTTTGTGCACCTGTGCTCTGGACATGAGGTGTCCTCTGCCAGTCCTGCCATTGGCAACTTCTAACCATTTGACCATTGGACTGCTTCAATTCACCCTGCACCTCTTTCTTTTTAACTACAAATATAACTGGTACATGTCATGAAGCATAGGGGCTTACATTCTAGCAGTGAAGACAAAGGAGATACCTAAGTTAGGTCACCCTTAAGTAGATTCTGAGTCAAGGGTTTGAATGCAGGTAGTTTGCTGGGAGGTGATACAGGGAAGCCATTCTGGTAGTGCAAGGAGGAAACTGGGAAGTAGGAAAGATACTATTCACGTACTATTCATTGATTTTTGCCTTGGGCAGCTAAGTCTTAATCACACTAGGACCTCCTGAAGAAATGGATAGAGGGTGTACCTTAGAATTGTCTCTCCAAAACATGGGATGCTAGAGCATTTACGCACTGTTGCCTGGGTCTCATTATGTAAGGGTTCTACCCTGCCCCTGGGATAACATTGCCCGCACCCAATTCCCACACTTTATAGATGTGACCGTGTTGTGTGCCTTTAGAGAAAGTCCTGGGGCAGAAAAGAGCATAGAAGTTGTTGTTTGGGCTCGAGGAGAGATAGTGGCAGAGTAAATGCATGTTATTTATTATGTTGAAGTGTCCACTGCAGCTCCTCTGAAATCAGAGGTGGCCCAGCTGGATGTGATGTGGGTCCCAACAGTGGCTGCTTTGACATAATGATCATGCAAAGTGCTTTGTGCATCATCAAATTCTAAACAAATATTATTGGTTATTAGTAGTGAAAAAATTCAAATGTTCTTACTTTAAAAAATTTTATCGAATAATATGACTCACCCTAATTAATAATTTCTATGATTCCATTGTGCAGGTTATATCAGTCATTTGTTTGCAAGAGGACAGAAATGAGATGCACATTGATAACCCATTGTTACTTCCTTGCCCTGTTTTTCGTCTTTCCCAGAACTGCTATTGAGGTACCAATGCAGTTAACACACACGCATGCATCCTCACACACACGTGTGTGTGCATACCAGTAATCTCTGCACCTTCTCATTGCTCCCAGATATCTTTATTCCAGAAAGCATGTGAGAAACCCAGATGAGAACAGAGAAAGGGAAATGAGAATATTCAGTTATTCCTTCCACCCTTCCTTTAGGTTAGAAGGCAGGAGGTTATTACTGGAGGTTAATCAAACATCGAACACACTCTTTGCAGAATTGCTCTCTCCAGAGAATGGCCAGGCATCCCACCCACTTGCTAGATTCTGCTACTGACTCACAAACATGGTCAGGCCATAATTAAGCTGTGTTACCATAGTGCAGAATCTAGGCCTATCACACTCAAACATGTATGATTATATAATCATCAAGGACTACCTAGGAATTGCCCATTGAGCTCTGGACAAGTTCTCTTACTCCAAAGAAAGTAGAATTACATATAAAAACTCCATGTGGCACGGGCCACCAGGGAGAGTGACTCTTACGGAATTAATCCAACATGCACACCTCTTTGAAGAAAGACGCCGCTCAGCTGTGAAAGATCCCATGCCGCCTACTTTACATTCCATCAAAACGCTGTTAAGTCCGTCAGCCTAGTTACCCTTTAGCCTTGTGTGGGCATTGACTCAGAGTTACTGAAAGATCGGAGTGAATATTATTTCCAGACTGTAATTCCCTTACGGTGAAAAATCCTGCAAGTCATTGGCAAAAAATAAAGAACAAAAAAGCCTGCTGTTTTTAAGTTAAACAGGTGTTGTTATGTTGGCCTGCTGTTCTAATAAATGGCTGTACAGTATAAATGCCTTGGTATTTATAATGTAAGGTTATTTCTTACCCGGGTCAGTTCATTCGATCTGGAGGGTTGGTCAGTTGCTCATCTGTGTAGTCGTCTAGGAACCCAGGGTTTTCTCATCGTGAGATTCACCTTCACCTGGTCCTTGGGGTGTTTTTTTCACTTCATCTAGTGGACAAAAAGAAACATGGCCTTCAGGGGGACCTAGAAGGGGCTCAGGTCACTTCCATTCCTATCCCTTCGGTGAGAACTTAGTCATATCATCATACTGAATTGGAAGACAGGCTGGAAATCGTAGCCTCACTGAATACCCAGGAAGGAGAGAAGAACTCAGAGGTGGGTGAGGTCTGCTGAATAAAGAATAGAAATGTGGGGCCTACTTGAACACAGAAGTTACAACAGGAGGCTTCATTTTCTGTATGAATCTTTACACTGAGTATTCTCACCTCCAAACACAAGGGTTTACATTTCATCTATTACATAAGATGTTTTGCTCTGGGTATGTAGACAATTTCTTCTCATGAGAAGATACCTCATATTTTTGGTATTGCCCTATTGCCTCCGGTATTGTCCTGTTGCCTCTGGTCCTGCTTTGGTATTGGGGATGGATTAAAGATGAGGACAACTCTGTGTTTCCACACAGCTGAGGCTCAGGGCTGCCTTTCTAATAATCAGGGTGTTGCTGGGACAATGACCACTGAGGCAGTTCAATGTGCTAAGTGCCCAGCTGTTTGGTGGTGAACGTCTGAGCCTGAGTATGAAGGAGTCAGAGAACAATGGTGTTCATGTTTTAGAATCACTTAAGAGCATTTTCAATATATTCATGCTGGTCCCAGGGTGAATCAGCATCCGATGTACATCTCTGAGAGAAGAAAAGTAAGCAGTAGATTTTGCAGATGCTCTCCTTGTCCTGGCCATCCCCTCCCTCACCCTGCTGGAAATCATTACTCGTGACACTTAGTTGCTCTCCCTGTGATTGCCCATCTTTCTCCAAGTGCTGTATTCATAGTACCTCCTCTTTGATGAAGAACATATTTCCTACTTGCTAATCATCGAAACTCAGTGTATTAGTCTGCTATGGTTATGATAACAAGTTACTGCCAACTGAGATAGTTTAAACAACTGAAATTCATTCTCACAGTTCCAGAGGCTGAAACCCAGCACCAAGGTGTCAGCAGGGTTGGTTTCTTCTGAGGTCTCTCTCTGTGGCTTGAGGACACCCACCTTCTCGCTTTGTTCTCACGTGACTTTACCTCTGTGTGCACCAATCCCTGCCGTCTCTCCCTCTTCTTATAAGAACAGTGGCCATATCAGATTAAGGTCCCAGTCTCATGACCTTTAAGCTTAATTACCTCTCTAAAGTCCCCACCTCCAAATAATTTACATTGGGGGGGTTAATTATTCCACATATGAGTATGAGGAGGACATAATTCATTATATAACATTTGGAATATAAAAAGGTCTCATGCCACACATAATACTTGCTGGCTTCTTCAGACACTAGAGTTTCAAATTTTCTTGAATCTTTTCACACATAGACACATAAACAAACAAACAAACAACAACAACAAAACCCAGTGGCAATTGTGTTTAGGATTCCAGTTAGAAAAGTGGGGTTGGTAAATTGAAATTCATTAGGTAAAATTTAGATGAATTTAGTTTCAGTACACTGAGCTGTGCCTAGTCTACCTCAAGGTACCATTTCAGGTTCAGAACATTTCAAGTTAATTTGGATGAGTCAGGCAAGTTTTCCCCATTCTTCCTACTCCCTAAAGTCTATTCTTAAAGTCCCTCTTTTCTTCTTTTCAATGCCTTTCTCACAAATGTGCTGTCCACACTGAGGCTACCAGATTCCTTATCTATTAGCCCCCCAAAACACATGTGTCCTCTGTCTCATTCTTTTAGGTCCCTGCTCTGGGAGAATGGCAACTAACTAATGTGATAAACAGTTCAGATAAGTGTCAAGGTGAGAGATGAGTATTGTTAAGGTAGAGCCCTCCTTATATTTGCATTAATGATAGCCTAAGGCCTTTATCCAGAGGGATTGGGCTCTTTAGTAGCAGGAACTTCATTGTTCGTGAATCCTCATTATCTTAGGTCTGGGAGTGAAGAAGGCCCTTGGAGTGTGCTCTCCAGCCAATCCCTACTCCGATTATAGAAAATCAGTGTTGCGTTTTCCCTCCAAAGAGTTGACCCATGCAGCTACGTTCTTGGGAATAGGCCATCCATTTCAAATGAGTACATTTCATTATGATCTACAGGGCATGGTTTTTCACAAATGCGTTTTTAAAAAAATCTCTGAGTTCCCCTTTTCTTAACTCTTTCATGATCTACCTATAAATTATGAGATCCAAGAAACTTGGAAATGTGTCCTGTTCACCTCTCTATCTTTAACGACTAATATATTATTAATGTAGTTAACGCTCAGTAAGTATTCAGTGAATACATTTATCCCCTAATACGTTTTGTTCTCTTTTTCGTTTTACTTTTCATTACCACAGTTTTGAAAATGTACGACCCAAACAGAGAAGGGATGGAATCAAATTTTGGGAGCATATGTGGGTTATATAAACTGATTCTAGTGCCATATCTTTCCCCAACTCCAAGTGTCTAAACCATTAAGGTTAAACCCATGCTATTTGAGTCAGCATTCCCTCTGAATGACATTATTATTATTGTTTATCATTGCCTCAGCTTTTACAATATGCTTGGTGCTGTGGAAGACATTAAAAAGACACAGTTCTTGCCTTGGGGCTTACACTCAGATAGGCAAACAAACAAAATGTATTTAAGAAGAGGTAGATTGATCTTGGGGATGCAATTTCCCAGGTGTTTGTATTTGTGCTTTGGGTTCGTTTGTCTTTTAACCAGCTGTGGGCTAAAGAAATCTCTAAATTTTCCTTCAGAACAAGGGCACAAATGCCAAGAGTTCAGAGGAAAACATGAGCCTTGGCGTGCAGAACACAGGGCTGAGTGTCCAGACAACTTAATTTGGGGGATCTCTGTGTCCTTGAATTGTTCTCTCCCCCTCCGTCTCTCAACCGTTCGAGCTGCCTGTGGCTTCCTCACTGGAAACCAAATCATTAATTTAAAAATGGATCACCGAACTTTATGGCCCGTTTTCAAACACTGGGCCAGTTCTTTCCTATCAAATAGTGTTTAAAAAATTGACTAGTTCTCCTTACAGACCAAGACTTTCATTTGCACAAAATTTGGAAGACATTTTATCCCAAGGTGATGTTGCCCTCAAGTTTTAATTTTTGAAAATCCAATTTATAACAAATGAATAGAAATGTAATTCATGATTTTTACAGTTTTGTGAGTGAACATTAAAGAATTCTCTCATGCAGTTATATAGCAGGAAAAAAGTGTCTGTTTCATAGAACATCTTCCAACATTGTAGAAAATATCTGTATATGTATGTGTCTGTCGAAAGCATCTTCACCTTGGAAATCTGAATGTACGTTTGTTATCACATGAGATCAAATACCTGCTTCTGGGAGGAAGCCAGGGCAAAACTTTGTTTCCCATGTAAAGTACAGGAGGAGCACGATCTGCATGCTTGGCAAAGCGGCAGAGATGGCCAGTCCAGATTGTAGAGAGGGCGGCGATAATCTTCCCTGTGCAGGGGAGAGTCGGGGTCCATTACACGACCGGTTAGCACCATGTCTAGGAGCACAGAGCAGCTTTCCCACCAGAATCTTGATCTGTGAAAAATATGTAAGCACCCAGAGCCATGCATATTTAGACCTGGGTTTCTGAAGTTTCTGTTTAATTCCACTTTCTCATCACATGTGGGAGTGTGGTGTGCCCCTCCAGATGGCCCACACAAATGCTTTGTCGTACTTCACTCACTCTTTGCATGTCAAGCATCTCTGGGACTACATACATCACCAATTAGCATCTCACATTCATTTGAAAGAAATGGTTCTGCAACATTTTATACAGATTTCCTTGATTTGCATGATGTGATGTGCTTCTCTTATAAAAATCAAGGATATGATTGTAAAAAATGTTCCTCCTATCCCCTCCCTCCCTTCAAATACTTTCCCCCATGCAGCCCATTTGATCTGTCCTTTAGGAGAAATACCTTTGGATTGACATTTCTGGAACATGGTGAGACCATTTCAGCATGTTTACCAAAGCATTTACCATGTCATATTTCTCCAGGTGACTGTGTTCCTGCTGCTCCACTCTCATTACTCAGATTCTAGATCATGAGACCTTCCCATTGATCTATGGATTTGGCACTGTCACCCCTTCAGCCTACTTTTTTTTTGGTCAAAAGTCTCCCAACTAGACATTCCTTATTCTGAGAGCATTTAATACAGTAAACTTTGTGTGCTGGCACTTATACTGAGGAGCAACTCTGACATATAAAAATTTAATACAGTAAACACTTAATAACTAAGCATTTAATACAATAAAGCATTTAAGACAGTAAACCTTGTGTACTGGCCCTGACACTAAGGAGTGACCCTGAAGTATCAAAATTACACTTAGCCAATACATCAAAATGGTGCTATACATCAATGGGATCATTGTCACCTAGCAAGTGGTGGCTGTTACTTTTAAGTTTTCCAATGTGACCAGTGTTGACACATTGGTGAATAGGTAAATGGACCACACAGAACCTGGCTGGGTAGTACCTTCTTCACATTTGCACTTGGATGTCCCACGGGCATTTCAAACTTTACATGCCCATGTTCATTATCCCCCCAAAGCCACCCCTCCTTGGTCTCCCTAATCTTAGTCCATGATATGCCCTATACCCTGTGACTCAGTCAGAAACCTGGAGTCATCAGGAATTCTTTCGTTTCTTTCATCCTCTCATCCCCCTTTCCCCACCCCCAAATTCTGTCGTTAAGTTCCTTTGGTTCTACCTTCACATACCTTGAATTAATTCAGTCTTTGCCACCCCCATGCCACCTCCTGCCCTCCCCAGTTCACATCCTACTTTCTGAAAAGCTACTAGAAACTCCCAACTGGCCTCCATGCTACCAGCCTGACTTCCCTATATTCGCTTTTTCACTCAAACTTCAGCATTCTTACATGAGAAATTGGAATAGGTCTCCCTGATACTTAAAACCCTGCATTTGTTTTCTGCCATGCTTAGAACCTGACCTGACCCTTCGCTAACCCTTCAGCTGTGCAAGACCCTGCACATTCTGGCTCTTGACTCCTGGTCTCCAGCAGCTTCGCTAGGTTGTAGCTGCTGTGCAAAATTATCTTGTGTTCTTGAAACGTCTTCAATCCTCTCTCATATTGAAGGATTTTGCCATCATTGTGTATCCAGTCTAAAAAGGTTTTTCTGGCCTGGTAGCTCAGTTGGTTAGAGCATTGTCCTGATATGCCAAGGTTGTGGGTTCAATCCCTGGTCAGGGCACCCTAAAGAAAAAATAATAACATGAATAAAATAAAAAAAGTTTCTCCCACTGGTTTGTCACTTGCTTAGCAACTCCTCATTCTCTGGGTCTTTTCTTGTGTGCTTTGTTTCTCAGAAAGAGCTCTGTGTCCGTATCGTTGGAGTGAATCCCCCTCATACTATCTGGGATAGCACCTTCTTTATTTCTTTGAAAACATTAATCACAGTCTGCAAGTATTTTGGTTGTCTATTCACTTATTTGACTGCTAGCTACCCTCTGTTGTCTAGGATAAACTCAACGTTCTCAAGGTTGCGAGTTTTTTCATCTCTGGTACTTAGCTCAGCACCAGGTACATAAAAGCACTCAGCACACATGTGTTGAATGAATGTCTCTGAAACATTTTGATGAGGAGAGTTGATTATGTTTGCATGCATGTGTTGTAATGGTTAAGTTAAGGGAAGTCTTATTGGCTGAATGTTTGAGTTCCCCCCAGGTGCATTATGTTGACACTGAATCCCCAGTGTAATGATGTTAGGAGGTGGGGTCTTTCAGGGTGATTAGGTCATGGGGTGGAGCCCTCATGAGTGACAGTAGGGCTCTCACAAAAGAGGCCCCAGAGAGCTCCTTCTCCCTTTCTGCCCTGTGAGCAGGCAATGGGCAGACACTGCATCTGAACCAGAAAGTGGGTTCTCATCAGTCTCCCAATCTGTCATTACCTTGATTTTGAAATTCTGGCCTCCAGAACCATGAGAAAGGAATGTTTATGAGCCACCCAGTCTATGGTACTCTGCTACAGCAGCCCAAATGAACTAAGACAGGAAGGAAGCATATTCTAACTGGCAGTCAAAGAGATGGGAAGGCTTGGTGTTAGCATTACAGGAAGTCAGAACAGCTGAGGGGGTCCCCGCACAGGACTGATACAGGAATCCTGGATTGACAGCAGGGATCGGAGGTCTTGGCTCCTAACCCTGGCTGTTTTCCAGAGGCCATTCAAGTGTGCACTGATTGGTGCCCAGGAAAACAGCACAGTGTACTCATTCACATAGCAAAAAAAAAAATAAGAGACCACAGCTCCAGGGTAAAACAGCACAAATCTTCAAAGCAGTCATATGACATAGCTGAGGCCACATCATAGTCATTAAGGGGAGTCACCTTCCGCTTCATATATAAATATGTATGTGAATGCTTTTGATTATATCCACCACCCTCATAGTTGCAATATAATCTTACAAAGAAGGGAAGTGCAAAACGGGCTAAGGCACTCGTTTACCTTAGGCCGGAATAGACAGCGGATGAAGTGTCTCGGGTGAGAACTTCACGAGGGCACTTCGACTGCACACTACCCACACCGGGGGAGAGAAGCACGCTCTCCAGTGGGAAGAAATGGGCTGGCCTGGCCAGAGCCCTCCTCTTCCAGGCACACATGTGAAGTGGGCTTCGTGAAGAACAATGGTTCTATGGCCAGACGGCATTTCATCAGCGCTTGCTGTATGCCCGGTGCTGCATTCAACGTCTTCCATGCATAACCTCACTACAAAAAATAAACCTTTCAGGTAGGTATGACTATTGCTCTATTTTCGCAGCAGAAAAATTTGAAGTTAAGAGAAGTTAATTTTTTTCCTCTAGATCACACAGCAACTGTGGGAGGTGAGATTTAAACTCTTACCTACTTAACATTTAGAGTTTGAGTTCCATTATCCTCTATTGATTTGCAAAGAAACCTAATCTGTGGGTATGGGGCCTGCTCCGGCCAAGGAAATGTAAATGTGTATAATGGTGCTCCTGATCTTATTGATTTCCAGGAAATATATACCCTCTTGTTATACTCCATAGCTCATTTAGTATATATAGTGGTTTTTTTCTTGCCCTTTAGATCACAACCCAGTTGGTCTCCTCATCCCTAGTACTTAGCAGTTCCTGCAGGCAGAAGCCGGAGGCTTGGCTCTCGTCCTAAAACCCTGAGCCCTGGAAGTTGCTTTTTATTTGATTATTTCACTCTTCCATTTAGGTGAACTAGTGTAATAAAACCAGCTATAGTCACTCAAGAGAATATTTTTAAGAAGAACTTGCACTGTAGTTCTTAAATATTAACTGCAGATAAACCTGATGGAGAACATCCCTAGTTAAGAAGAGCTGAATCAGAAGAATCATATGCTTAAAATTCCAAAGTGAGTAATGTTAATTTTACTTTATTTTATTTTTAGAAAGAGAGGAAAAGAGAGAAAAAGACGAGAGAGAGAGAGAGAGAGAGAGAGAGGGAGGGAGGGAACAGTGAGAAGCATCAATGTGAGAGACAAATATCCATTGGCTGCCTCCCACACACCTGGGATAGAACCCACAGCCTAGGTATGTGCCTGGATTGGGAATGCAATCCATTCGGTGCATGGGACAATGCTCCAACCACCAAGCCACACTGGCCAGGGTGAGAATAATGTTAATTTTAAACATTATTTCATTCTAAGTTGTTGCCAATAAAACAAAGATATCCCCAGAAACTGAGGAAAAAGGAAAAAGAAAAGCAAAAGAAGAGAGAGAAATTGATTCAATTTTGGAGCTATCACATGGAGGGAATTTCAAAACAGAATATAAAGTTTAAAAAATTTATCGTTTTCATTATCCCCATTTTCAGGTAAAAATGCAAACTAGATGCAAGCAGTTTTTTAAAACACTGTATTGCATGTCTCATAGGCCAGAACTACTGAAGCAAATCAGATCTCTCATTTTAATATGCATTTACACATTTAAAAATTTATATTTTTGACTATGTTGAATGCCGTGACTTCTGGAGAACCATTACGGCTCACAGGATAGCGTTTTATTTGGCATTGCATCAATTTGAAGTGCAGAGTGTCATGATCTTAATGTGGATAGCAGATATGCATGTGTAAAGTGGTATGAGAGAGAGGTAAGGTGCACATGCAATAGGCAATTTTCAAATGTCATCATTTCGGCCCTTAAAAAAAAGGAACGCACACGTTGAAGGAAATGTTTTGCTCCCTGGTCTGTGTGAGGCGCTTCTGTTTGCAAGCAGGCGCTTCTCTCTCTTACCACCCCACTACCCCCACCACGCTGCCGTGCATGGAAGACCATTTGCCCCTTAAATATCACATGTAGCTAATTTGCATTATAGAGTCTGAGCCCAAGAGGGGAAAATGCTTAATTATATTAATAGAAGAATTTTAAATCTCTCTATAGGAGACCACCAAACACCCCAAAGGGCTAATCTATGTTATGGAGAGATGCCAAATCGAAGAAGCCCAGTGCGTTTTGTTCCCCTTAGAATTTGTTTCAAATGAAAGCCACCACTAGGCCGATTGGCTCTGAGGCTCCGCTGCTGGAACACTGGAATTGTTCACACCTGATGTACAAATGCCTAAGCCCCTGAGATTTACAATAGGAATGCTAATGCGTGGTGTAAGCCCCACTGAAACAAACAGAGCTGGGATAATAATTTTGTAACCTCATGTTGACATAACCCACCAGCTTCTGAAGAGCCCCTTCATGTAGAAGAAACAGAGAAACCATAATGATTTTCAGATACAGTTGACAAGAGACCATTTAGTAAACTTTTATTTTTTTTTAACTAACAGTATGCAGGGATGCTGTATTCTAGGCTGCTACTAATAATCTCATCAGAATGCAAAAGCAGCAACTGTGTTATAAAACCAATGATCTGTTATATTCTGCAAGAATTTACAAAAGCCTAATGTCATTTACTACACCATGAGAACCATACTTGGATAAAAAAAAAAATAAAACACAACAGAATTCAAAAACTGATTACAGCTGACGAAAAGAATAAACTGTTTGCTAATGCAAAGCTTTAAAGGTACAACATGCCACAGTGAAAGGCGAGGAGTCCAGTGACGGCTTCAGAAGGGAAGAAGGTGTTGTCCGGGAGCATAGGAACGTGGTATGTCGTTTAGGGCCGCATCGGAAGCAGCGCATGCATTCAAGCCCAGGATCCTCTCACTGCTGAGTATGTGTGCCGGCTCACGCTGTAGGGAACTGGCGGTCTCAGAAGAGTTTGCTTTTTCTTTTCTTTCTCAGCAGCTTTTTTGACAAAAGCATATCCCTAGCAGTCTTAAGTATAAAATGTAAATGATTTTAAAGGGAAAGCTCTTTCTTTGGGGACATTTGGAATAAAGTCGACTGAGAACTTCAGGGTAGGGACATGTGAGGACCTCTCCACACTGGGGGCTCTTACTGCCTGTCCTCTCTCAGTGGTGACCCGTGATAGGTGGCAGGGTGGGGGCAGGCTTCCATGAGACTAGGGCTGACTGCTCTGGGAGGTTTTATGGATTCAAATCTGGCAGTCTGTGACATTGTACTTTTATAAGGAAATAAATGTGTTTAAAAATTCATTCCTTTGATTCCCAAACCAAAGTGATCTGCATTTTATTCAGGGCTGAAAAAAATTTCAGCTTTCTGAAGGATGCCTACCTTTCTTTTTCTATTGATATCACTATCTACATAACTATCCATTTATTTATATACCTATCATCTATCTGTGTATCCATCCATCATGGAGACAGACACATAGAACGAGATTGGGAAGAGAGGAGAGAAGAGGAGGAGGTGGCGTGGGGAGAGAGAGAGAGAAACTTGAAGTTTTTGGAATTTCTATCATCCTTGGAAAAAAATGTACTCATATGCTCCTTTTCAAAGATTTTTTTAGCTCTAGGGTAGAAGTGGCAGAATGTGGGGAGCACAGGGTCCTCACTATTAAAAGGCATTTTTTTTATAGTATTGCTAACCAGCTGCCAGCAGGTTCCTTTCAGAAAATGTTCTCGAAGATAAACTTGGTCTAGGAAACTCATAGGGAGTCATTTTAAAGCGTTGACTTGGGTGCCTGTAAGACATCTGATAATAGTGAAGATGGGGCTTCTAATGCTTTGGGGTTTCGTGAATGAGTTCTAGAACCATCACCGACGAATCATTTAAGCCCATCTCCATGGGAGAGGGCTGTCCGTGCTCTCTCACTGCTGGGCAATTGCACATACTGATGGTTGTCCAGACAGAGAGACCTGCTGTGAACTGCCTTCAGATCAACTAGTTTGAGAACCAAACGAACCGGTGTTATATTTCAGAGGGTCTTGCTCTCTGAGGATACACAGAGGTGTTTCATAACATAGACAGGTCTGTTTGTTAAGAAGTCTGAATTACACAGGACAATAATTCAATGTGTGAACCATCCCCTTGCCCCTACTCATGCTGTTTTTCTGCCTTCTGAGGGACTGGAGGAATCCATTTTCTGCCTGGCAACCTCCCATTCACCCCCGAGAGCAGCCCCTGATGCTGCCCCTTCTTTGTGATGCTCCCTAATCTTCACAGGTAGAGTTAATTAATTCTCCTGTATGTATCCATAACACTATATTCATAGTTATCTTAGATTTCTTATTAAGTGTGTAAGGTCCTCAATAGATGTTATTTTTCTATTCACAGCACATAGCTGAGGTCCTGGCTGAGTAATAGATGTCTAATAAATGTTCAGTAAATTAATAATTACAAAAGGATTTAAGTAAAATCAAACTTCTAGGAAAAAGTTAGAAAATGGGGTCTAAAATTAATAAATGCGGATTGATTGACTATCTGTCCTTTAAGAAGCAGATGTAGAGGATTCTGAAACAATGAAGAATGTTTAAGTTTAAAAAGAAATTTAAAAATAAAGATATTTTTCTTTTTCCTAAATTGTATGGTATTAGACCTGAGGGACAGAATCCTTTCAATGAGAAAATTAGGCGGTGGAAGTAAAGGTTTTATTTATTCTTCTTAAGAGAATATCCATATACAAGTAAATTACTGGTCCTTTTTAAGAACTGAGAGTGCATTTGAAAAAAGAGATCTAAATAGTCTTAGCCATTTCTTTATTCAACAAATTGGTACAAAGACCCTGGTATGTACCCAGCTCTATGCAGGTCTGGTTCAAGGATGAACCAGACTGACCTGATTCTGCCCTCCGGGGCACAGATACAGTAAGTGTGGCAGACTTCAGAAAACTTCCTAAAGGTTATATTACCATAGCTAAAAAATACTCTGACAGATTGAGGTACTTTGATAGCATTTACGCGGGGAACCTGACCTAGAAAGGAGGCTTCTTCACTGAGGAACTGACAATGACGCAGAATCTGGAAAAATGGTGCAGATGGGAGGACAAGGAGCTTTAGGGGATGTGCAATGAGAAGAAGGTGCTGTAGGCAGAGGGGACAGCAAGTGTGCACGTGAACTTGCCGCCTTTGAAGAAGGCAAGGGTGGGGCTAAGCAATCGGGCTGCAAGGCAGTGACTGAGGAGGAGCAAGACGGGAGCAGAGAGAGAAAGCTGGGCGAAGATCCAAGTTTTTAAGGGATCCAAGGCCCTGCTGGGGTGCGACCGTGGATGAGGCCTCTAACACGCGTCTGATGCAAACACAGCCACCAGAGAAGCCCCTAACTGTCTCCTTTCAATCAGGTACAGTATTTACCCTTTTGCATGTAAAAACTCCAGAGGTGCTGCTAATTTGGTGATTTATCCTAGAAGGAATTGGAATTCATGGGAGAGTCTTAAGAAGAGAAATAACATTCAAATTTGAGTTTGAGGAGGACAGAGTGGTCAGGGCACAGAGGAAGAGAAGAGGTAAAAATGGCTCACAGTGGAGTCGGGCCAGTGAAAGTAGGCAGAGGGGAACCGATGAAGTAGAGGTCCATTTTCAAAGGATAATCAAGAAGTAAGCAGTGGGAGGGAAAGGAGTGAAGGATGCTTGCAAAGTCGCTGTCCTGAGCCTGCGAGTGGGTGCTTGGCCAATTATTTAAGTAGAAACACTTGTGAAATAATTTGGGAAGAAAACATGCTTCAGAATCCAGGGCATTTTGAGGTGCCTGTGAAAGATCCAAGTAGACATATCAAGAGGAGCTTGCTAACAAGGTGTAAGAATCCATGTAGATATTGGCATGAAAGCAAAAATTTAGGGGTCCTGGGGTCAGACAGGAAACCTGTGGGTTTTGATATTGATAATATCAATATCAACAATTGCCTAAATTGATAGGCAATTTGATAAAATTAAAAAAAAATTAGAATAAGACAGGCCTCCTTCTAGGGATCATGGTGTACAGTAGATCACAGGGAAGAAAAAGGAGTAAGATTAGATGTTCGCTAAGAAGTGATAAAATATGTTTTCTTTGCTTTTATACATTACTGCAAATATATCACTGATTTTTTGTGATACCATATTTTGACTTTTTACTAACTATTGTTGGCTACATTTTCAGAATAGTTACCATGTGCTCTGCTTTTACTAGTACTGTACTAGCAAGTGTGAGACTTTCCCCAGTACTCTGGAGATCACACAATACAGAAGTTATCAGAAAATTTTCAAATGCTTTCTTATATTGTTGAACACATATAATCAGTAAAATACCCATTCAGAGAACTCAGAGAAAGTGTCAGATCTAGATATACAGAGAAAACACCTGTCTCTATATTTGTGAATAAATACACACACATGCACACACACATTTGTGTTACCAAAGTCATGTTATTGTTTTACTGATATTGCTAATGAAATTCAGAGAGGCTGAGTGGTGTCACTTAGTTAACAAGGGGCTGAAAGCAGACCTGAAGCCTCCACACTCAGAGTTCTCTCTGGTCTGCCACTCCCAGTTGTAATTCCCAATAGTAACAGGTCCCCGTGCACTTCACTAAGCACTTTCACCCTTCTTATGACTCTGAGGTTAAAAGACCCACACGGCAGAGGAAACAGTGTATAAAGGGAAGCTTTCTGACTCCTACTTACATCCCACACTCTAGGAATATCCTGATTTTGTGCAGAGGTAGCCTTGGACTTGCACTGAAACTACACAAGATAACCACAGAATCGATGAGTAAGGGAGTGCCATTCACCAGGCCCATTGTGATGACAGTAGAAATACAATTAGCAGAATCTAAGCCCACATAATTGGTATGGAATGCCTCAGAATGATAGGCACCTTCTCGGGGCTCACCATTTTGATGTTACGTGCCTAAGTGAAACTCATCCCACTTCTTCCCTGGGGTTGAATTTTAAAGGCCCAATGAATGAGGGTGTTCGTTATGTGGTTTAAGGTGCCTATGAGAAAAGAAGAGAGGCCAGAGGAAAAAGAAATAAACACTATTCAAGCCTCAGGAAGGTTTAAGGTAGGGCAGAAAGAACAACAGTAATGACAATATTGGTGGTGAGGATGATAAGAGACAAAGGAAGAGGGGGACCCAGTACATTGACAGATATGTTTCTGTTGGAAATCATCTGCTCGTTTTTTACCTAAAACTTTCCTGCTGATAGTTGAGAGGCAGTTAAGGCATTCGCCTCAGGTTTCTACAGTGTACCTGGCTGACCCTGTGTGGTCGTGGGTGTCACACTTGCTAGGATGAGACAGGACCGTGGTTCCCCTCATGCTCTATTCCCCACAGGAAAGCAGGTCTGGCTGTCTTGTGTGGAAAGCATATTTCTCACCGAATGAGTTCATTTTGGCTGTCAGCCGTAGAGTATCTAAGAATCTCTGTATGCAAACACCATTGCCAGACGGATGCCCACCCACCTCCACCGGGGATAAGAATTCCCAGTGGGGGAAAGAGGCTGCTTCCAAGTGAGTGAAGCAGCTGTTGTTTTACACAGAAATGTCAAAAGCACAAGCAAATTTCTCATCACCAATTGGCGGTGTCATGGCCAGTGGAGATACTTTGTGTGTGTGTGTGTGTGTGTGTGTGTGTGTGTGTGTGTTTTAATGTAGTTCAGGAAGAAGCAACTGGTTTTATGAGGTTTAAGTTATAGGTATAAAATATGTCTTTAGTTAGAATTCATTTTATTGCTAATGATAGAATTCGAATCTGAGATGTAGAAGGTGGGTTTAAATTTGCTGCATATCTTTGAAATTTTAAAAATTATTTTATCTTTTAATTATCTTTTTCTTAATAGTTTGATGAGTCTGAATATGATAAATAAGTATTAAAATATATAGAATTATATCATATGTTTCTATTACCTAAATTATTGTCATTTCCCAAAATAAGTTTTTAATAATAAAGAAAATTAAAAGTTATACAAATGAAAAGAAATATAAACTATGTGCCATTGTTTTTACATTGATCTTCCTTTTATCCGTGTTTATTCTCCCACCCTTCTGCAAC
This sequence comes from Tonatia bakeri, assembly GCA_004024845.1. Classification (NCBI taxonomy): domain Eukaryota; kingdom Metazoa; phylum Chordata; class Mammalia; order Chiroptera; family Phyllostomidae; genus Tonatia; species Tonatia bakeri. The sequence continues at coordinate 235,656 of PVIA01000588.1, read as the reverse complement.
CTATTCATTCATCTACACTCCTGCCCGTCATCTAACAGCTATTGAATAAGTACCTTCATAGCCATACACTGCATTAGATATCATAGAATACTGACAGTAGCATGACTCCTTTTTCATGTCTTCTAGAAGCTTCAAATTATTTTGATTATTAATTTACAGTATGAAGAAGAGTGAGCTACCTTATTGCAGCAGCCATCTTTAAAAATAAGGAAAATGAAACCTAATGAGATACAGATGGATAAAAAGTCTTACCATGAACGTGGCAACCTTTAAACCTCTTTTAAGATGAGCCCTGTTTATGCACCTGATAAATGACAATAACATGTATATGAATTTGAGAGTACATAAAAACTAAGTTAAATGTGATTTAGAGCAAAGGAGTTCAGTATAAAGCAATACAATCTAATGTAACATAGTATCTTTATGAACCACACTATAAATATCTCTGGCATTTGCCTTGATCTGTGTGATTATTTGACAGAAGTAACGAAGTAACTCAGTGGTTGTCACAAGTCCATTTGGGCTGCAATAACAAACCTGCCATAGTTTGGAAGGCTGGAACAACAATCACTTGTTTCTCATGGTTCTGGAGGGTAGGAAGTTCAAGATCAGGCTCCAGCAGATTTGGTGTCTGGTGAGTGCCCCTGTCCTGGTTCATAAATGCCCATCTTTTCCTGTGTCTTCATGTGGCAGACTGGAAGCAAGAGCTCTTTGGAGCGCTAATCCCATGACCTAATTATCTCCCAAAGGCTCTGCCTCCAAATGTCATCACAGTGGGGGTTAGTTTTCAACTTAAAATTTGGGAAGACATAGACATTCGGTCCGTAACCGTAGTTAACACGTATCACTATAGTAAGTTATTAAAAGCTCTTTTTGACATTATACCTGGATCTGAAATATTTGAATTGGAAGCTCCCTCGGTGATCATCTGTTTCAACACCCATTTTGTAGATCAGGAAACAGAGGCCAAAGAGATCAAAGAACTCATTGGAGGAGGACCCCCAAGTCCTCTAACTCTAGATCAGAGCTCTCTCCACCTCCTCTCACAAGGATTTTTTTTTTTTAATGCCAGATGTTTCCCTGCCCACAGCCCATCATAGGACCAATTTTAGCCTAAGGTGAGGCCTAATAATCTTGTTTTAAAAGTCACCCTTTTACATTTTTTTAAATCCTTCCTCTACCCACCTCAACCCCCATCCAGTTCCCTTTTGCTTCCCATCTCTTCTTTCCCTAATGGAACCTTGGTACCAGATCAATTTGCATCGAAAACTCCTTAACCACCCCCCACCCCCATTTAACTGTGTCCCATCAACATGGTTCCCAAAGTAACAGTTTTGATAAGATTCTCAGATTACCTTGAGATAAAGCAACTGCAAGGTTTGGCTTAAAGGAGGGTGAATCTTTGTCCTTTGTCTTACTCTACCAATAACGAGTATAAATGGCTGTTCATATTACTTAGTCTACAGCAGGCCTTGAACTCTGAGAATGTGTGCCATCAAGACCAAGGATAGATAGCCTGTAGGATCTGCTCGAGTTCTGGGAAAATGCTTTGACCTTTTGATCACACAAACAAACTTTCTAAACACTGTACACACACACGCAAACGAGGAGGCTGAGACTCCTTTCTCTTCCCTTTTTGCTCTCATGCCACCCTGACATGGTTCTGGTGCTCATGGGGGTGCATGTCCTGAGTTCCGTCTACTCTACTCAAGGACCCCTATTAACACGGAGATATTTTCCCAAGGGAAGTCTCATAAAGATGCCATAAGATCTCCCTGCCATACAAGCTCTGAGTGTTTTCCTTTCTTTAGTAAAAAGGCGGCCATTTAAGAGCTCCTTTAAGTGTGTTTTCCCTGTATTCTTAATTGTCTTAAATACTCATATATTCATTCCCTGAGTATTCATTTACAAAGAAGTTTTTGTAATAGTCACATTTAATTTATCAGGGTGCAATAATTTGTGTTTCCCAATCATCTTGCCGACTTTGGTTCATTATACTATTGTTTCACATGAGGAAGTTTGCAGAGTTGGGATTGATTGACTCTAATTAACTAAAACTGGTTCCAGGCTGTGCATCTATTGTCATGGTAGCTGGCCGCAAAGCCCTAAACTGCGCGGTTATGGTGATATAAGGTGATATTGATTTGAAAACTACAGATAATATGTAACCTTGGGCCTATCACTGTTTGGGAAACAAACTTAAAAAAAAAGGATGGGAAAGGAGAGAGGGGTATTAAGATAAATGTTTAAGGACACTGGGGAGTATAAATTGAAGTTACTAGTGGGCTCACATCTTTTTTGTTTTTCCCATTCTGAGATAATCACAGATGTATTGAACTACAAACAAATTCAAAGATCAGCAGCCAGAAGACTAAGGATTTCATGGTTTTGAATCTGTAAAGATATAAAACATACTAAAAAAAAAAAGTCCAACATCTACCCCCAAATCATGGGTGAGGTCCCCATTTTGGTAGAGAAAAATCTTTGTATATGTAGGAAAATAGGATTGTTGAATTTATTTTTTTCCCTGTTGTTGATTTTTTATAGTCAGTAATGATCTTCGCCTGAGAAATAAAATGGTTCCTGGCCAGTAGGAAGAACTGGACAAATGATTGCATCTGCAGCCTATCAGCATGAGCAAATACCACTGTTGCTTTCAGGGCTGGACAGAAATCAAGTTGAAAAATTGTAGAGCAGAATGCCATAGTGAGATTCATCGATGAATTTCCAGCTTTCTCATGCAAGATGCTGCAACTTCTGTTGCTTACCTTAAAGTGCCAGTTAGGAGATCCTTACATTTGATTGCGACTCCTCACTGTTTTCAGTTTCTTAGTTGTCATAATAAGAGCTCCAGGGCCCCTGTCTCCCATGATACCCTTTTAATCTTTCATTTTGCACCAAGATCAACAGAACAGCCTTCATGTCCAGACAGGCAGATGTAGGGGAAGTTTAATTCATGTACAGTAGGGCTTCACTTGAGAAGTTTTCAGTGAAGAAAACACTGGAAGCATTTCCAGTTTGCCTAGCAGTTTCCTTCAGTTGCACTGTGCTGAAGTCTCTTTGGAAACTGAAGGACAGGCAACTTTTACGTTGGTGCCTTCTCTATTTGATTGTTTGAGTTTCTTTTAACATTTTGCAGCCATTGTGGCCATGTGAGAAAGGATCAACTTCACATGTCAAAGTGAAAGGAGCCTGTACTAGGGTTTTCCAGAGAAACAGAATCAAGTGTGTGTGTGTGTGTGTGTGTGTGTGTGTGAGGCCTGGATAGATATTTTAAGGAATTGGCTCAGGTGATTATGGAGGCTGACAAGTTCATAAAGGCAATGGCTTCTTAGTGAGGTTAAGGAGCCAGAGGAGAGAGAGGTAGGGAAAGAGACAACTTTGTTTTTGAAAAGAGAAAAAGGAAGGCATATGGCTACTCATTCCTTGTAGGTTTTGAAGCATTTGAAATGATCACCACACAGAGATAGCATATACAACACACAGCTGTCTTTCTTCCTCAGTAACCAAGTAACAAGATGTCCTTGCTCTATTTTCTTATTAAGTGCAGGTAAGAATCATGGCCGTTCTGAAGGGGTGGGACACCAGGGGCAACTCAGTGAAGTGAGGGCTGGTCAAGGCCCTGCTCGGACTCCTTCCCCTAACTCCCTGCAGTGGGTAAGCAGGTGGCTGCATGCATCTATCCCAGAGAATTTCTGCCCCTCCTTCATTTCAGAATTCAGAACAAGAGGCCAAAGGTCTCTGCCATGTTTGTATTTTCTCACCCCGTTAGTACCTGTTATAACAGACTCAGTTCTTACTAAACAGAAAGCAGGTTGAACATCTCTTGCTGGTAAAATATTTGCTGTAACATCTTCAATAATAAACCGACAAGCATTCTTCAAGTCCCTAATGAATTCCCAGCACTGAGGAGAAAGCAAAGGAAGAACAGAACATAGTCCCTGCCTGTAAAAGTTTACAATTTTTGGGGAAAACAAGTCTAATACAAAGCAAGGAAATAGAATACACAGGGGTGGGCAAAGTAGGTTTAGGGTTTTGAGTATGCAAAGGCCAGTTTATTCTTGCATTATTATTTATTAATTGTTGTGTTATTTATACGAAAAATTGTAGACCTGGTTTTGCCCACCCCTGTATATCAAATAGTTAGCAGGAATCTTCAGACCAGAATTCTGTCAGAGTTCACAGCTGGTGGACAAAACTATGAAATGGAATGGCCACCTTTCTATGCTGCTACATCTGAATATATGTTCCAGAAATTTAGGGATACTGTTTAGATGGATGTGTCAAGAACAGCTGATTCTTATTCAAATTACTCCATTGTCTCTCAATGATTGTATGTTTTCCTACTGTTCTTTTTGCAGTTTATTCAATTTAGTAGTCAGATTTTCAGAACCACACAGAAACATCCTAAGGATGGAGTTTTGACAGAGGAAGTTATTTGGAGCTCTTACCTGTAGGAGGAAGGCATCTCTATCCTTGTAAACTCTCAGTTTGCCTTCTTAGGAAGCATCTTGTTTGTTCCTGAAGGTTGTAAGTATCATCAGCAGATAAATCTCTACTCTCAGTTTTATCAGTATTCTTCCCTAGCTTTTACCTACAGAAGAAAAATAGACAATGTTTGGAAACATATTGAATAAACTCTGCCTTTCCAGTAATCTCTGGGTCCCATGAAATGGCAAATTGATATCAGTGGCTTGTATTGGTCTGCTCCCCACTCAGGACAGGAAGAACCTGGTGGCAGAAACAGTGTCAGGAAGACTGGCCCTGAGTTGGAGGGCAAGAATGTTTACTGCAGAGCTGGAGTCCTCACAGTGGGCAGGGTGAAGAGGAAGACACCAAGAGCATGGCTCAAATACTCCGAGGTCGGACTTGGGAGAAAGCGCTAGCTGTGCAGTCTGAGCGAAAGCAGCATGGGAGAATGACAGCATGTGGATGGCTTCCACAGGACGGGATCAGGTGTGAGGGAAGGCCAATGAGAGTAGCGCAGAGCTAAGATTTTGAGTGGGGACTGTTTACTGGAGCATCCTCTCCACAGGGTCTGAAGTTTATATTAATGACACGGGCAAAGCAGTTTAATACATTTCATCAGGGTGGAATACAGGGACAAACTCCATTTTGGTGACAGATACATGACAAGAAAATCTCTTTTAGTTTAGTTTGTCTGAAAGACAAGACATTATGTTTGAGATGACACAAGATAGATCTGTTGATTGCCACTGAAATCAGACAATGTTGGAGAGGCCGTAACTTTAAAGCTTTGCTAATCAAAGTGTGGCCTACAGACCAGCAGCACCCGAATCCCTTGGGAGCTTGTCAGAAATGAAAAATCTCGGGCTCCAGTCAAGACCGACTACGTTAGGATCTGAAATTTAACAGGATTTCTAGGCAATTCACATGTGCATTAAATTAAGGAACACAGACATTCTCCCTTCTGTAATAGTACTCACAGATAGCCACTCAGTGTCTGGTTACAGACCCACCTGTGATATGAAGCTCTCAATTTTAAAAATCATTGTGTTGTTAATAAATTCTCCTTATCTTTCAGAGATAGCGCAATTAGAGAACAATTATACTTGATCGTAAATATTGTATGAATGAATACATATTTCGCCTTGAATTGAAAAAATATGTCCCTAAACTTATGGACTAGCTAGAGTATAAATCAATCCGATTTCCACAGCCAGCCCTAAAATTAAATAAAAGAAACTTTTTGTTTCATATAGGCCTCTGTTTTCTAGGCCAGTATGTCCCGTTTCTTGAACCATTTTTCACATGTCAGCATGTGTGAGCTCCTCACCATCCTTGCTGCTCTCCTGTCCTGGCCATGTGTTGCATTTCAAGTGTCCCTCACAGTATGTGTGATCTAAAAATAACCTGTCCCCAGAGGTGCTCCGGGCAGCACACAGCACAAAGGACACAAGTTGATGATATCTCTCTGCTTCTGCTCTGGGCTTTTCTAATGTAGTAAATTGGCTGTCACATCACTAAACATAGGAACTTTGAACTCTTGGGCTCCCCCCTTTTTTTTGTCTGAGGTTATTTTGCTTACCACAAACGAAGGCCACAGAAGCTAAATATATGTCTACTTGAATGATGACTTTATAGCAATAAAATGAGCCCACAGGGGCTAATGACTCTGTAATCAGCTTTTTTCAACCACTTTTTATATTGGGCATAATTTTCTCTCTCTCTGAGAAATTCTACATCATTTATCACTAGACTAACATGAGCAAAGGGGAAAGGCATGAGCCGAGAGATTAGAGGCCACTGCCTGTCTGCGGTTGAGTCATAGCAGTGACTTTGCCTGGGGGAGACTATGCAATTTTGGAGACTAGTACAGTAGAGGTTCATGTTATTCTTCTCAGTTCTGAATTCTTATTTTGGCATTGGTTTAAGAAGTTAGGTTTTAAGGGGAATTAATTTTATTTCTAGTTTAAAAATGATTGGTCGATAGTACACCAACTTGGAGCCAAATTTTAAGTTCCTGTTATTGTTCTCTACCACCTCCTGGTTGTCATTAAGGGAAGGGTATTAGACTCCTTTCATTGACTGGCTTGAAAATTGGTCTCTGATAAATTTGAAGTCAGATACTTTTTTGGAGGGGTATTATAAATATTTTAGTGTACCAGTGCTCCAGACAACACCATTTGAAAACCACTTCCTTTCCTGCCTTTTGTAGTAATTTGACCCTCTTTCTACAGCTTGCAGCTAAGCCCGCTCCATTAGCAACTATTCCTTGTCCAGAGTTCAATGCTCTGGGGCCTCGTTCACAGCCCATTTGTATTTAATATCCTCTTCTTATTCCTCCAGATCCACTCTCCACCCTTCTCTTTCCTCCTTTCTGGCTTGGAAGGCTGATCTTCACACATTAGGTCAGTGGGCCTCCATCCTTCCATGCCCTCTCCCTCTGCTTATCCTTTAGGTAAGAGGTGGCAGCAGCTTCACTTCTGTTAGCCCAGGATTTCCGCACCATTTCTTATGGTCTCTCTGCAGTTTAGACATGACTTTGTAATCAGTGCTATGCATATAAACCCTCCTTGGATTATCCTCATTTGATGGTACCATGTGTTTTATCATCCCTTTAACCTAGATGATTTCAGCACCTATTCATTCATTTTCTCATGCATTTATTTTTGTAAATATACTTAATCACTTATTCATTTATGTAACAAACACTTATTTTAGTTGCATCGTGTCTTGTCGGGATAGAGACTTGTAATTGGCAGGAGGTGCTACCAGTCATCTTCAGATATGTTTGCTACTCTGAATGAGAACCTTCTTTCATATCAAGTCAGTCTGTTTTAAATTCACTTACGCCAAAGAAAAAGTAACAACTACTGTCATTTTAAATTAAAAGACTAATACAACAGGAGATACAATTTGTACTGTTGGTGCCAATAACTATAGTTATCCCATTACCACTAGACTCAATTTTCTTTGTCTTTGATTCCTGGATCTGGTGTCTGGCTAGTAACCTGACTTCTAAGGCTACGTATAAAGGGAATCTTGGAGTATATCCCAACAAAAGCCTTTGTTTCCATACGTTCGGTGTAGTCACCAGCAAAATGACAAGAGATTTTACTCCTTCGATTTGCCCTGAATCTGTGGTTTAAGAAGAGGAATCCTTGTTCATTTGGGTAAGGACTGAGTAAAGCTTACTCTCAGGGGTAAAAGAGCTTTTTTTTTTTTTTAAGGCTTTTGCGTTTTAAGGTTTTCTTGGCTTTGATTTTGACACAATAACATGGCTTTATGGCAGGGATGGTGAAGAAATGTTTAGTTTGTGTTGAAGCCATCTTTGGCTACACTAATAAAAGTTAAGGACAGGACAGAAGGCTATGCAAGTCCTGCTGTTCAATAGAGTGGTAAGAAAATATTGTTAGGGCTATGATCTTTCCAGAGTCCAACTTCAAGAAAGACAATAAAAGTTGATCACTTTTCCAGAGGAAGAGCATAAAGTGTAGGTGCTGGAAACAGATCTTACAGGAAACATGTGAAAGAAAAAAAGATTGCAAAAATACAAAACAAATCTGTTTTTAAATATGGAGAATTTATTTTTTAGCTCTTAAAATCAGAATACTCTGTGTTTGTGTTTGTATGTGTGTATTTTCCTCTGAAATGAAGACATTACTTCCCACCTCATTTCATGAGGCCAGAATTAGGCTGGTACCTATCCTGAGAAAGACATTGCAAGAAAAGAAAACCACAGACCAATATTCTTTATGAGCCTAGACACCAAACTTCTAAGTAACGTTTTGAACAAATCAGATCCAACGTATATGTAAAGGATGATACACCGTGACCAAGCAGGGTTGATCCCAGGAATGCAAAGTCGGTTTAACATTTGAACATCCACCCTGAAAAATGCATATAATCAATCATCTCAGAAAAAGCATTTGATAAAAATCCAACAATCAATACTGATTAAAAAAAACAAAGGAATTCTTAGGAAACTATAATTAGAAAGGAACTTATGGAGTCCGATTAAAGCATGTATGGAAAAACCATAGCTAACACCATACTTACTGATCAAAGACTAAACGCTTTGCTCCTTGGCTTTTAGGAACAAGACAACATTTGGGTGATGGGTATGTTCATCATGTTAACTGTGGTCCCGGTGTCACATGTATGCACATAAGACAAAAATGCAATTGTATACTTTAAATATGTGCTTTTTAGGTTAATTCTATGTCTTTAAGGTGGGACATGGGGGAGGGAGGAAGGGAGGGAGAGAAAGACTATGCCCTAGGTTAGTTACATGATCCAGTGAGAGGCTGACTGAAGTTCTGAGACTGAAACACAATTTCTCTTCATACTTGTAAAATTGTCCTGAGCTGTGAGCGGCTTCCACACTTCCCTCCCTCAGCCTTTCCCTTCTCTCCTTCCCTCCTTTCTACTCCCCTTCTTTCCTTCCTTCCACTGTGAGATTAAATATTTTGTCTTATCTTAAGACTTTACATTCTGAAACAATTCTCTAAATCTCTTAGGATTGCAGGTGATATGTTAGCACCTGGAATAGCAGGAAAAAAGGAAATGAAATAGCTCAGCTGTTCTGCCTTAGAAATGAACAAACACTTAGGAGTGCAGAGAACAGAGACCAGACAAGAGGGAACTAATGACAGGGAAATGTGGCATCATCATTAAAGGACTCTTCAGCTCAGGGATGTCTAATATTCAACTTTAATTGTTCATGTTGGCCTTGCTGTGATATAAAGCCTCTCTGTGGACAGGTGAGTTGGGTCAACCTCGGGGCAGAGGTCAAGGAGCAGCTGCTCCATGCTGGGCACGGAAGTGGTCCAAGCACTTTTAAGAATTGTAGCTGGAGGCCTTTCTGGCAATTTTGGGAAAAGCATTGGATTTTCCACTGGAAATTAAATTAGCACTCAGGCAATATCTGGATGGCACTTTTTTCTTTATTTTTTTTTATCACTATGTGCCAGTAAGTATACTGAGAATGGGACTCACGGGAAAATGAGAAAACAAAACACACATTATCCACATCAAATAATGTCAGATAGTACAGCCCAGGCTGCCCATGCAAACCTGGCACCTCAGTGCCTGATGTGGGAGAGATACTTTCCAGGATGAGTCCCTGAATTTCTTGTTCAGTAGGTGATGTTGGAGGGTGTAGGGGGGCTCATGAGGCAAACAGCTTTGGGTACGGGGTTCTCTATGGCATCTAGAGCAAAGGTGAAAGTCTGTCAGTGAGAGAGTTCCTGTTTGAGAGTTTCTGCTTGGAAACCAGTATTCATGGACATGATGACAAGCATCAGGTGATTAGTTGTTATTTCTCCCTACCTATGGTAGAACAGGGGAGAGCATAACACCTTTGGGCAATGATGCAAATTTCACCTTTGCCCCATCTATGTGGCCTTGCACCATCAAAATCCCAGATAGGGCTGTTATTCAAAATTTTTGTTTTAAAAAGAAAAATATATGAATTCATGCAGCTCTGCCCCAGGCATTTGGCAGGATGTGCCAAAGATTTCAGACACATCTAAGAAGTCCATAAATTGGAAAAGACCAAGCTAACATACTTGAAGCAACTAGACAACAGTATCATGTGATAAATCACTGATGTGTGCTGCTTAGGCAAGAGATGTCCCAGGACCCTGATGTAATCAGTATCCTGTGGTCTTTCTTTGGTCCGCATGCAGAACGTACAAGCAATTCAGTGCACTGTGCAAAGTACTAAGTGGTCCCCTAGTGGCCGGGAAGGGTTAAGACTTCATATACCCTGAGTGAAACGAGGAGGAATATTACTTACTCTCACTTTGTCTACCAGGGTATCTTTATCTGAGCTGACAAGAGTTTCTGGTTCTAAATCAAGTCATTCTTCAGCTATTACTATTATTAATTATACTGACTTACCCTGTTCCCCAGTGCACTCCTAAACTTCCACTTCTCCTGGCTTACTGATTTAAACAGATCGCGTACTTATTTGATGGGCTTCCTATATTAAGAAATGAACTTTCTGAAGGAAGTCACTGGGCTAGTGTTATCTACAGAGATCATGCGTCCTAGTTTTCCCAGGGAAGTTCTGGTTTATTACTTGTTTTCCCAGTGTAATTATTAGTATCACCTCTTTTTTATGACTATACTTGTCCATCTTGATACTGAATGATATGGCCACCTTGTTTCTAGCTCTTGCTCCTTCCCACTCTTTTTGCCTGTCCGACACTGCAGAAGTGTTGAGTTAACTCAGCCCACATGAGGCCCATCTTGATGTGAGTCCGGTCACCCCGGCAGTCACCAGGGTTTATTCGGCTGGTCTTGTTGGCTAGGAAGCCATTCTCTTTTCTCTTCAATACTTCCCCAGGTGCTCAGTCAGCAAAGAGGAGCACTGTGGACTGTTGGTGATTGTGTGCTGCCGAGCACCCTTGTTCGGGTTCCCTCACAGTTTCTTAAAGTCACCTCTAAGCCAGGCCGAATGCTTTGACATGTTGGTTGGGTACAATGTGTGGAGCTTGGGTGAACAAGTCCGGCAAACATGCCACCTATGAAATACACTACTATGAAAGCTACAATGGGAAAATGAATGTGTTAGTAGTGAGAGAACACGATCTAGACACCAAAACTGAACCAGAACAAAAGGAAATTGTGAACACTTTCAAGATACAGCATAAGCCTCTCCACAATGCCCAAATGTCACCTTTTATCATGGTCAGAACAATATAGACACCTGTAAAACTTAGCCAAGTGAGACTTTCAAACTCAAATTTATGCTTGATATGTCAGAACTAAATTGGTACATTTATAGACTTGATGTGTGAGTGCAACATAGTCGAATTGTTTGGGAATCCAGCAATAGACTTGTGAATGCATGGTTAAAATGAAATACACTTGTCTTGCTCAGAACAGATTTCTTAGGAAGCATGCCTATCTCCTTACATAATTTGTTTCAAATAATTTAATAAATTCAACCACTAAAGTAAGATCTGAATGGGCGATTCAATTCAAAATGCTGAAATAAAATGATTGCAAATAAAGAGACATACAATTACACTCATATTCAGAAACTGTTTTGTGATTTTGATGAAGACTCAGAAACAAAATATTACTCTTAATGGCTTAAACACTGCATTTCTTTTATTTCTTCTCTTTTTCTTGTCATTATCTCTGACCTGTTTCCCCTTCTTGCATGCTGCTACTCACATCTTTGCCATACATGTTTGAATGAGATTATGAACTTTTGATTTTAGGAAATAAACACACACATATTATAAATAGTATTGCACTGTTTATTTACACATTGTACTCTTATGCTTATGAACAATAAACCTTAAAAGTAAAGATATGCCAAAAGGGTACTATAATATATAATAAAATGCATTAAAATTTATAAATAGAATAATAAGATTTGGGGAATTTAAATACCAAGCAGTTACTTATAAAATACCAATGAAATAACTCTGGGTTAACTGGCATAATACTGGATACAACAGACACCATATTTAGTAAACCGATAGGGAAGACTTGCACAGGCCCTGATGGGGGCCATCCTGCGCTGGTTCCGACCACAGATCAGTGAAAGTCAGAGGTCTTCAGTGTGACCATAAGCACTTAATTCTGCTAAAGGATTTCCAGGAGAAATTCTGAGGTTATTATTTTATTATTGTAAGATTTTGACCTGGAATGGGTGTCATTCTTTTATGCAATGAATATTTAAGCTTTTCCTCCTTACCAGGGATAGTTTGCTTAATACTGGGATCAGAGTTGAACATGGAACTTAATTAGATGAGTGTTCAATGAAATGAAATGTGGTGCATTTCTCTAAATAGTCATGTGTAGGATTGCAAACTTAGAATAATTGAGCCAGTACAGTGACTGTCTGTGTTGGCTACGAGAGAGCTCAGAGTCTAACTTCAGTGATTACTTGCAAATAAATAAGACGCCATGAAGCAGTTTGTACTGACTTGACTGTTAGTCCATTTGTTTCCTTCTGCCTAATGTTTAACCTATTTTAACTTATGTTAATTTATGTTTTCTGTGGCATATTAATCTTTGTAAGTCACGCATAGAGACATAATCATATCTAAGGGTTCCCCAATGTACATATGTTCTATAAATGCTGCCTCATATCACTGACATTAGTTATCACAAGTTTAATTCCTAGAGTGGACGTGAAACACTAAGGATTATCTAATAGTGTAACCTAGACTCAATGATTTCTACAGTGTGATAAGTTTTTCCTCACATTTTACAAGTTGTCTTCCTGCCAAAGTGTCGGAATGCTTTACATAATCCACACTACCACTGTAGTATAAAGTAGAGCAATAAGAAAGACCCCCTTTTTAAGGTATTCTCTGACACAGATCTGTGCAGAAGGAAATTAAGGTGATTTCAGCTGTACAAATACAGTTGAAAGGCAGCCCACCTGTCGTAGGCAGTTCCTAAGGCACTAAGCCCTCAGCAATGAGTTACAAAAATTGTGGAAGGATCCATTCTGATTCTGTTGTGAATGGCTAAGAATCCAGAAGCTCAAAAAGAAGAGACTCCAAGCACAGGCCAGCCGAGATGCTGTCCAATAGTTCCCTTGGCGTGGGAGAATTAGAGCTCAAATCTACTGTCGTCATCTCTCATTTGTTTCATGATGCCAGTCAGTCATTCTTAACTAACCCTTTCTCTTGTAATTATTAAATCACGATCCCTGGCAAGC